>PVJS01047908.1:0-15263 GCA_004027185.1 Glis glis
GGGAGAGAGAGAGAGAGAGAGAGAGAGAGCGAGCTGAGGCTGGCCGCGAACCCGAATCCTCCGGTCTCTGCCTCCCAAAGTACTGGGATTACAAGCGTGTGCCACCATGCCCGGCTTCATTCCAGTTATTAAAAATATTTCAAAATGTGGTTTATATTAAGCACTATGTTGAAATTAGATTTGTCATTACCTGTTGTTATTTAGTGCATTAAGAACATCTATCATTGTATTAAACTATTTTTATAAGTATCATAACCCCATTTTACTTTTGCTTTCTTTGTAATTGTATATATGTATGTATATGTATATGTACATATTACTTTAAGCATTTAAATGTACTGTTCTATGAGGAGTTCTGTATTAATCATCCATTGGTATATATAACAAACTTTTTGAAATTTTATTTTACATCTCCTTCCCTGGGGGTGGGGGGGTTCACCTTCCATAAGGGAGCCTCCTTCTACAAAACTTCTCTTCCAAGGAGGAATTATGACACTTCTTTGATGTTTGAAATATATTTTTCCGCCGGGCTTT
This sequence comes from Glis glis, assembly GCA_004027185.1. NCBI lineage: Eukaryota > Metazoa > Chordata > Mammalia > Rodentia > Gliridae > Glis > Glis glis. The sequence continues at coordinate 535 of PVJS01047908.1, forward strand.
GGCGCACGCTTGTAATCCCAGTACTTTGGGAGGTGGAGACCGGAGGATCTGGGTTCTCGGCCAGCCTCAGCTCGCGCGCGCTCTCTCTCTCTCCCTGTCTCTCTCTCTCCCTCTCTCTCCCTGTCTCTCTCTCTCTCTCTACTTACTGAGGCCCTCCACAACTTCGTGAGACCCGGTTTCAAAATAAAGGATAAAAAAATAGGGCCGGGGGCGTAGTGCGGAGGTAGAATGCCCCTGTGTTTAATCCCGCAAAAAAAAAAAGAAATATATTTTTCCTTTCCTTTGTACATACACATTTACAGAGCCAAGCACACTGCAAGGAAAATTCATAGCTATTACTTGCCATTAGTTATCTCAGCATGATGGATTTTCATGTGATAGTTTTTTTTCCATGTTTTCAAACTTTTCTCTAACAAATGTCATTTTTTAAGGAAGAAAGCAAATCAGCCCATTGTATGTGGTTAAATTTCAAAATAGTTTTCAAAGATTTAAAAATCCTTGTGATTCATCATAAGCATGGTAAAATTTCAACTTTACCAAATCCAAGGGTTGTTCTGATGAATTTAACTTAGGACAAATTGGGGTTGTAGCTGGAGACTCTTTTTTTATAGACTATTTATAATTGTATATTTGTAATCTCAGTTTTTCACTTATTTTATTTCCTTGAGATGAGTTCTCACTATGTTGCCAGCCTGGTCCTCCACCTCACCGTCCTGAGTAGCTGGGATTGCAGGCATGTGCCACATTTTTTCACTTTTGATAAGCAGTAAAGATTAATAGCCAAACTAACAGGCAAAATCATTTACATATGAAAAAGGCATACTCATTTCCATAACTGGTAGCTAGATTTGCTTAAAGGATATTTGAGTGTGTACAGTTGATAAATAAATATTTATTGGGCACCTACTATGTGGAAGGATCTGTATTAGATTCTGGGAATAGAGTGGTGTGCAAGGCAAATTCCAACCTTCAACAGTCATCTGGTATAAACACTGTACAGTATGTTTCATCCATAATTTTATCCATAGATAATTCTGCTAGATTATTCCCAGTAATGAGAGTTCCTTCTGTTGCTTTCTAGTGCTATTTATTAGTGAATTATTTTATCAGTGTGTTTTTATTTTAAAAGATAAATAGTATTATTCATAAAAATATCATTTTTGGTACTGACCCAAATTTGCCCTCCTTGATTTATAAACATTAGTCTTTATTTTGACTTTAGGAGCTTTAGAATAAATCCACTGCAGCAACTTCTGCCCTTCCCTCCCCTTTGTGGGGCTGCTCTTGAGGGAGAGCCTTTCAAACATGTTGAGAAAACTATTATGTGGTTGTGAAGCTTCTCTGGATAGAACACTGCCGTTCCTTTCATCATTTCTTGCCTGACATGGTTTTTAAATCATATACCATCCTGATTGCTTTCCCCTGGATGCTTTCTACTTTGTCACCCTTTGTTGTTAAAAATAAATTACTCCCAATTTCCTGCTTTCAATAGAGTAGAGTGAACATAATTGACTCTTTGATGTGTGAGGGTCTGGTTTGCTCTGAAAGCAATTACACTGACCTTGAGTTCTACACCACTGTAAATATCATTATAAAAAAAGTAGGAGCTCAAACTAAATCTTTATCAACCCTTGAATATATCTGGGAAGATTTTTTGAAAATATGAGTTCAGTTTTTTTTTAATTTTTCTATAGCAGAGCATACTATATAAGATAACAATATAAAAGCTAAAACATGATTAATTTTGAAATTCTTCATGCAGATAATCTATTTTCTACAGTAAACTGTGAACTTTCTGAGAGCAAGGATTATGTCTTACTGGTTTTTAAAAATCTTTAGTACTTCGCACAGTCATATATGCATATAAATAAATACATATATGTTTATATATATGAAAAATGCCCAATAAGTATCAGTGACCAATTGATACCACATGTTTATAGCAGCACAGTGCACAGTAGTCAAATTATGGAACCAGCCTAGGTGTCTGTCAACAGATGAATGGATTATAAAACTGTGGTAGATGCACACATTGAGATTTTACTCAGCCATAAAGAAGAACAAAATTATATCATGTGCAGGAAAATGGATGGAACTACAGGCTATTATGCTAAGTGATATTATCCAGTCTCAGAAAGTGAAGGGTGGTATGTTTCCTATCATATGTGGAAGCTAGAGAGAAATTGGAAAACAAATGGGACTTCAGATAAATGAGGGGGAATAGCAATAGAATAGTGGAAGGGGATTAGGGGAGGGGGAAAGAGACTCAATGAAAGAGACAGTGCAAATAATGCTATGTACAAATATGAAGTTATTAATGCCAGTCTTAATAATATGTATGGGGAGGGGGAAGGAGCAGGGTGTGATCCAAAGGGAAACACACGAACTGCTGTGTGCATATGTGTTTCTGTCACTCTGAACCTCATTATTGATGTAAAATTACAATGCATCAATAAAAGTATATTAAAATAAATTAAGATCTGATAAAATGAAATTATTTCTAATTTTTAGGATGTACTGAAGAATCATTAATATTGAGTTGGACCTAAATTTTGTCCTAACCTGAAAAGGATATCCTTAATATATTAGTTAACAGTATTCACAAAGAAAAAATATTATTATGTTGGATGACACACTAACTCTAAATGAAGAAAACCCAAATAGCAATGGTTCAAATTGTAAAAATGCTAATAAGTACTTAAGAAGCCTGGAGAAACTGGTTCTGGGTTTATTCAAGCAGCTCAATGACATTCATCAAGGTGCTAAGGCTATTTAAATCTTAAAGTTGCTATTCTTGGCTTCTTACCTTTTTGATCTTGGCCTTATGATCACAAAATGCTTGCCCCAGCTCCAGATATCAAAACTGCATCCAGAGAGAGAAATCTGGGGATAGCCTAACCTCTGAAAGTATCTCCTTATAAGCTTCTTCTCTGGGTGAAAATATTTTCCTAAAAGTTTTCCAGCAAACTTCTGCTTATAACTGGTCAAAGTTGTGTCATATGGCTAGCTCTAGGAGGCAGGCAAAGGGAAGAGTCTTGGGAATGACTGTTGATTAATCAATAACAGTTTATACCATAACTAGAAAATAGACATATATTACAAAAAGAAAGCAAGACCTTTACTAGTTCAGTAACAAATTCAGGGAAACCAAATTATAAGATCTCTTCTAAAAATATCACTGGTAATATTGGATTACACAATTGTATAACTTATCCAAACAGATGAATCATTAGCTCTCAATCACTTTTGGAAGAACCTATGAACCTGATTATCTCTTCTGTTTTTCATAAATCAAACAAGGCTGTGTCTTTATTACAGAGCCTTTTTTATTTTTTTCTCCTTTTCAGGAGTCCTATCCAAAGAAGAGGAATTACACTATGGAAATTGTACCATCTGCTTCTCTGGATACATTTCCTTCAGAAAATGAGAACTTTCTATGTGATCTCATGGACACAGCTGTTACAAAGAAACCTTGCTCCTTAGAAATCGCAAGGGCACCTTCCCCAAGAACTGGTAATACCTCTTACTTACGATTGGACCAATTCAATTTGCATGCCTGTGTAAGTGTAGATGCATGATTAATATTTTTATTTTTTCCTATACTGTCAACATGAAAGTACCCCAATGTAATCATTTTTTTTCTATTTTAAAGTGAGTACAGGTAAGTTAGGTGTTTTTTTTTAATGTGAAATCTTTTAACTTATAAGAGCCCTTCATGGGGATGGCTCTGCCTTATTGAAGACACTTTGAAACCTTTTAATCATGAAAAACTTCCTAGGTCAGACACAAAGCTTTGGGTCATTTAGGACTTCACAGCTAACTTGGTAGCAAGAGTCTTTTAATATACTTTTTGGCATCCTCTCTGTTTCCAAGTTATCAAAGTGTATTTAGTATATTTTATGTCTTTTATGGCATTTCAGATCCACTATTTTTATTCATTCATGTTACAAACTAGTGAACAAGGCAAGACAAGTATTATCCTCATTTTACTGCTAAGGAAATTGGAGCTCTGTCTTATTTAAGATCGTCAGGTGGTGAGGCTAGTGCTTGAACATAGACCGTGGACTACCATCATATTTATTTTCTATCCCTCCACTACTGGCTTTAAGAAAAAAAAAACAGGACAATTATGTGAAAGCTAATGAAGGAGGAAGAATTCAAGTGGGTGGTCAATATATTCCATGCTGCAAACAGTGGTAGGAAAAGTTCTGCAGGAGGCTTTTTCTTTTCTTCTTTTCTTTTCTTTTCTTTTCTTTTCTTTTCTTTTCTTTTCTTCTCTTTTCTTTTCTTTTCTTCTTCTTTCTTTTTTTTTGGTGTTGCAGTCCAATTGCTGCTTTTGAATAGCAACTTTTAGAAGTGTGTTAAAATCAGATTTCTGGAAGCAAACAATGAGACATTGGGAAATGGGAACTAAGGACATGGGAGTGGAGATTACTCTTTCAGGACTAGAAAAGGTATAATAGTAGCAGAAGAGGTGGGATCAAATCAGCCGTGAAGCAGGTGGGAGAGGGAAATGGCGAGTTTACTTTAGGATAAGTAAGCGTGGGTTGAATTCAGAGGTTGGAGTTTTCTGATGGAGCTAGATACTGAAGGTAAAGACTAAAAGACAGCAAAATGGGTAGAAGTTAAAACTGAACCAGTCTAAAAAAACACAGACATTGCTTCCCCAGAGATGAAAGAGAGCATGGGGATGAGTATAGAGAAGTTCTGAAATAAGTATTTACAGATGGGTTCAGTTTCTGGATAAGATAAAAAGGAGCTAGCTGAAATGAAGAGCTAGATCTTGAGAAGAGGTGAAGTAACCCTCAGGAAAGCCATGGTAGATGATAGGCTAGGGAGTTTTACAGAGGTGAACAGATTTTTGAGCAGTTCTGAGGTTTGCATGTGGTATGAATCATAAACACACAGAAGGAAAATTTTTAGGATGAGGTAAAAGCATAGTAATGATAATATTACAATTTATTGAGTACTTACTATGTGGTAGATACTGTTGTCAGTGCTTTGTATGCATTATTTCACATAATTCTGACAATGCTGTGAGGCACTAATATTATTATTCCCACTTTACACATGAAGAAACAGAGGCACTGGAACATCAGGTTGCCTCCCAGGGTTACATGTTAATAAGGGTGGATCTGGGATTTGAACTTGAGTTTTCCAACTTGTGCTCTCAAACAGTATGCTGTAGTACTACATCACACTGGGAGTTAAGTTGGCATAGAAATTTTGAACAAAATACTTAAACTCTCAAGAACTGTGAAGGTAGGAATGGAAGGCCACATATAACAGTGATTTAATCAGAAAAGGAATGTTCTAAGAGGATAGCATAAACTACAGATGAGCAAGAGATGATGGATGAGATCCTAAAGCAGTCAGGGAATGAAACAGTGCTGATCCCAGACTAGGAAAGTGGGTGAAAACGAGACTTTTCTGTGAGAGAGGTGATGAGGAAATAGTGTACTCAGGGAGAAAGTCCAGTTCAAGTGGGAAAATGGCGGGAATACATGTGCAAAAATGTAACAGAGCTTTAACGAAGGCGGGTAGGGCATGTCAGGAGTGATGGAGGAAGGAACGAACAGCTGCTGTTGATTCACCAGGCAGCTAAGACCTAAGTGAGTTCCTAATGTGCCGGCACTGTCCTAAATGTGAGGATGCAGGGGTGCAAGCGACACGGACCCAGGTAACCAGGATGATTAGTCTCTGATCAACTCTCCTGCTGAAAACAAACAGTGCTGTAAAAATACAGAAAGGAAAAACTTCTTAAAATCATAAAAGAAAAAAAAACTCTGACAGGAAAATTAGATAAATTGAATCACATCTAAATTTGGAACTTCTTTTTCTCAGTACATTAGAGAAATAATCAGGCACAAACATCGTGAGTGTGGGAGCCAGTACAGCAGTACAGATGCTCTGTCCTGAGGAATTATGCTGAACCTGCTGATGAGCACTGGCTCTGAAACAGAAAAGACATCTCTATGCCTGCCCAGTAAGGGGACTGTAATATGAAACCCTCCTCCCCAGGCCTGGCATTTCAAGGGCTACACCCCCAGAGTAATCAGAAGTAACCCTGTCTCAGATCATCCACTTCAGGGACTTCAAAGACAGATGACTTGTTAGCAGAACAAGGGAGGAAATTCTTGAGGAGTTAATACTACAGATTAATTAGTACCTATACAGATTTGCACCCAAAATTCATATCGCCTAGATGGTCCAAAAAATGTCAATCCATGCATGTAGTTTAAAGCAATACTCTGAGGCACCAAGCAGACACAGATGTAACCCCATTAGAGAGGAGTGAGGAATCTACTCTTTCTAAGCCCCAAATGATTCCTCTACATAATTCTTCTATTAATAGTAGCAGTTTCTGTGGCTTTGGATGCAAATTGCTAGTATTTTATTAAGTATTTTTGCATCTATGTTGATCAAGGATATTGGTCTGTAATTTTCTTTTCTTGAGGCTTCTTTATTCGGTTTTGGTATCAAGGTGATACTGGCTTCCTAGAATGAGTTTGGAAGTTTTCCATCTCTTCCTATTTCATAGAAAAATTTGAGGAGCATTGGACTTAGTTGTTCTTTAAAGGTCTTGTAGAATTCAGCTGGGAATCCATCTAGTTCTGGGCTTTTCTTTGTTGAATGGCTCTTTTTTATACTATTTATTATTTATTTATTTATTTATTTATTTATTCATTTTTGCGATACTGGGGATTGAATCCAGGGACATTCTACCTCCGAGCTACACCTCCAGCCCTATTTTGTATTCTTTATTTTGAAACAGCGTCTCACTAAGTTGCCGAGGGCCTCACTAAGTAGCTGAGGCTGGCCACGAACCCAGATCCTCCGGTCTCAGCCTCCTAAGTACTGGGATTACAAGCGTGCATCACCACTCTGGGCTATACTTTTTAATATATATACTTTTATTGGTACATTGTAATTATACATCATAGTGAGGTTCAAAACCATATAAACATACATGCACACAGTTCTTGGTGTATTTCTCTTCAGGTCCCATCCGCTACTCCCCCCGTATATGATAGTGAGATTGGTAGTGACACCTTCATACTTGGGTATAGCGTGATTTAAACTCTTTATTTCATCAGTTCTTCCATAAGGAATAACTGTTGGAAGGCTCTTCATTGCTGCTTCTCTTTTCTTGTTATTGGCCTATTGAGGCTTTCTATATCCTCTTGGTTCAATTTAGGTAGGTTGTATACATCTAGAAATTTATCCATTTCTTCTAGGTTTTCCAGTTATTGGAGTATGAGTTTTCAAAATAGTTTCTAATGATCTTCTGGATTTCCATGCTGTCTGTGGTGATATCTCCCTTTTCATCTCTTACATTAGTACTGAATAGATACTTCTCAAAAGAAGAAACACAAATGGCCAATAAATACATGAAAAAATATTCACCATCATTAGCAATCAGGGAAATGCAAATCCAAACTACCCTGAGATTCCATCTAACTCCAGTTAAAATGGCATTCATCAAAAATACAAACAATAATACATGCTGGTGAGGATGGGAGAAATAGGAACTCTTATACAGTGTTAGTGGGATTGCAAATTAGTTACAAGCACTATGGAGAACAGTATGGAGGTTCTTCAAAAGACTAGGAATAGAACTATCATATGACACAACTATACCACTCCTTGTATCATTCCAAAAGAATTAAAGTCAGAATACTGTAGTGATACATGCATATCCATGTTTAAAGCAGCACAATTCACAATAGCCAAATTATGAAACCAACCTAGGTGTCTGTCAACAGATGAATGGAAAAAGAAATTATGGTATATACACACAATGAAATTTTACTAAGCCATGAAGAACAAAATTATGTAGTTTTAAGGAAAATGGGTGGAACTAAAGAATATTATGCTAAGTGAGAACAGCCAGTTTATGAAAGACAAAGTTTGTACAATTTTTTTCATATATGGAAGCTAGAGAGAAAATAGGAAACAAAAGAGACCAGTGGAACAGTGGAAGGGGATTGGGAGAGGGATATGGGGAGCAGAAAAAGAAGGCTTAATAAAAAACACAATTCAAATAATTCTATGTCCGTATATAAAGGTATCCTACCAATCTCACTGTGTGCCAGGAGGGCAGGTAGCAGGGTGGAACCTGAACTGAAACACACCTATACCTATGTGCGCATGTTTATTTGTATGGCTTTCAACCTCACTATGATGTATAATTACAATGCACCAATAAAAGTATATTAAAAATTAGCAGTTTATGACCATTAAGCCTACAGGGAAAGGAACTCCAAATAGGAACCAATAGAAACAAAGAAGAACAGATGCACACTTGAAAAGACTTCATATATAGTAATTATCAGATTCAGACTACAAAATGACCATGATATTATAAGGAAGAGAGAAGCTTGAAGGTATTTGGGGAAATAGGAGCTGAATAAAATACCTGGTATATTTAAGAGGAAAAACTAAACATTTAGTAGTGGATAACAATAATACACATGACATATAAATTCAAAATTTAAAACTCAGTGGATGGGTAAAAATAGATTAGATTCAGCTAAAGAAAGCTTTAGTGGAATGGGAAATTAGGTTAGAAGAAATTTTTCAAAATGTTTCACGGAGAGACAAAGGGGGAAAATATGAAAGAGAAGCTGAGAGACTTGGAGTATATATACTGAGAAGTTCTCACATGTCCAATAAAAGTTTCAGAAGGAGAAAAAATGAGGGGGAAGTAATATATTTGAGAAGATGGTATCCCAAAAAAGGCAAAACCCTGCCCTTCCGCTTACAAGGAGGCAGAAAAGTGAACAGTTAAATTTAATAGATTATAATAAGTGCTAAGATAATGTTTCACAATGTGTATTTTGGGTGCAGGAAGGAGTAACATTTAACCCTGCTTGGAAGCTTAAGGAAGACTTCATAAAGATGATACCTGTATCACTTTTTTTTTTTGAGGTACCGGGGATTAAACCCAGGGTGTTCTACCTCCGCGCTATGCCCCCGGCCCTATTTTTTATACTTTATTTTGAAACCGGGTCTCACGAAGTTGCGGAGGGCCTCACTAAGGAGAGAGAGAGAGAGAGAGAGAGAGAGAGAGAGAAGGAGAGAGAGAGAGAGAGAGAGAGAGAGACAGACAGGGAGAGAGAGAGCGAGAGAGCTGAGGCTGGCCGCGAACCTGGATCCTCCGGTCTCCGCCTCCCAAAGTACTGGGATTTCAAGCGTGCGCCACCACGCCTGGCCCTGTATCACTTATTGGTTGCCTTTAAAAGGCCACCAAAACATCCTTATATCAGTCATTCATTTTGCTCACACATCTGCAAAGTCTTGCAGGGTTCTTTTTGCAAGGATCGCATGTCTGCGCCACATCCTATGAGCTGGGGCTGCTCCACTGGGGATGGAAGGCCACTTTTGCCACAGCACTCACGTGGTTGGCAAATTGGTGTTGGCTATAAAAACTGAAAGCTTGGCAAAGGCTATGGTGGGAGGGGGCTTTTTTCTTCTCCATGGATTGCTTGGGTTTCCTCATGACATACTGGTTGAATCCAGAGAGCAAGCATCCTTCCCCAAAACAAATGGAACCTGTATCATTTTTATTATTTCACCTTTTTGGCAGCTGGAAATGTACAGGGTACCAGCATCATCAGGGTTCTGGTGAGGGCCCCTTTCCTAACTACAGAAGGCTATTGTGTCACGGTGTGATCACGTGACCTATTTTTCTGTGCATGTGTAGAGAGAGAGATTGAGTCTTTGATTTTTGCCACAGGTAAATAATCTCATCTAAGAAGAGGACTGCAGAGAGAAAGGAACCCTTGTTTCCAGCTTTCAATTATATTCTCTTTCCTTTAAGACTTCACCAAAACTTTTCAGGCTTCCACAGATTCCCTTCCTGACCCTTTAGGTTTTCAGGCTCTTCCAGCTTCTCCCCTGTCCCCTGTCCCGTCCCAATGCCACATGTTTGAGGTTTTTGTTATGGAACCCTCCATTTCCAGGTATCAAAATCTATTCTGGTTATTGATTGTTCCATAACAAAACACTCCAAAACCTAGAGAGTTGAAAAATTACAGTCATATCGTTTGCTTATAAATCTGAAATTTGGGGAGGGCTTGACAGGGCTAGCTTGTTTCTGCTCCAGGAAATGTCAGCTGAGGCAGCTTGCCTGGGGGCTGAAGGATCTGTGCTTGAGATCCATACTTATATGGCTGGCATGGCCTGCTTGGATTTCCTTATGGTATGTGGTGAGGTTCCAAGAGCAAACTTCTAAGAGAATGAGACAGAAGTTGTGCTACCTTTTAGGGTAAGCCTTGGACATCAGTATTGCTTCCTTTGTTGTCAAAACCCTGCCTGTATTTAAGTGGAGGAAATTTACTTCCCCTTCCCCTTGTTGAAAGAGTGCTAACTAAAGTCATGTTATAAGAAGATATTCTTGGAGCCACTTTTGGATAAAAACAAACTCCTACAAAGACCAAGCTGTGTTTGTTGTTGTTTGATTTGCATGGATGGACCGTTTTCTCCAATGGTGTTCTATCACTTGGGTTTAGTGTAGAAGAAACCAGTTTGACTGGTTGACCCAGTGGGATTTGCAATGATTGGTAACCTTTGCACTTTGGGCTTTGATTGTGGACTCTGGGGGTGAGGAGTCCTAATCTAAAATGGAAGTTTTGTGTTTTCTACTGATAGGAATAGGGATGGACACAGGTGAGAGTGCTTTTCATTCATTTCTATATGGAACCTTAGCAAATAAGCCTCCAGAATTGCCTTCCATAAGCACTATTGCAGTTAGAAGAGAGCATCAACATAGCTGACTCTTTTCTGGCTGGGTGAGGAAACAGTTTACATTTTTTCCTCCATTGATTCTATTAACCCATATCTTTAGGTTTTACATGGATCCTATTATTTCCAAGTCTCTCATACTGCAGTGCTTAGTCCCTTATGACTTATATCTAGCTTCGCATTTTCCCCTCAAGACCAACTAACTAAGCTGATGAACATGGAGGAGTTACCAACCTCTCTTGGAGTTACTGATGTATGCCCTTTGTTACTGAGTCCTTTACTGGCTAAAGGTAGGACTTCTAGATGTGGAGACTTCTCTGAATGCTCATGAAAAGCACTCAAATTGGGGAGGTAACTACCCTGCAGTTCCTTATCCATGTTGCAGAAGAAACAGAGCAAAGGTGTTAGACCTGCCAATCAGGAACTTAGAAGAGTTGTAAGTGCAATGAGCAAGGTAGGCATGGGTGCTCTGGAAGGAAGGAGGGGATGGGTGTGAGTGATGGCTTGCTTGGAGAGATCTCAGTTTCAAAAGAGGAAGGCTAGGTGGATAAAGGAGAAGCATGCAACAGTGCAAGCAAGGGAAACATGCAGAGATCCAGAGGTGTGGAAGAGCAGTGTTCAGAGACTGCCCACTTAGCATGGTAAGAGCATAGAATGCTACCGGGACACAATGCAAGCAGGCAGAAAGTGACATGCAGAAATGCAGATTTCATCTGACAGCAGAGCTGAACCACTGACAGACTTGGTATGGTCAGGTTTTTGTTTTTGAATGATCCTCTGAAGCAAAATGGAGTAGAGATTGGACAGAGGTGAAGTTAGAAGCAGGAAGAATAATCAGTAGATCAGTGTGCAACTTTAGTGAGACCTAACACTGACGGTGGCCAGGATAAAGGCAAGGTCAGTGAAGAGGGGGGAGGGGAAACAAGGCCGGGAGGTACATAGCAGCGAAGCTCATTCCTTCTTCCTTTGGAGATCCTGACATTTGGGAAGTGAGTAATTAAGGGAATTAAAGGATCACATCTCAGGGGATGCATTCTGTAGCTTTAGATTAGTGGTGTTGAAGAACATGGCTTGGGCTTACAGACAAAATGGGAATTACTACTCTATGCAAGAACTGCATTCTAGAGAGTTCTGGAGAGACAGAGAGACAGCAATAGAGATAGAAAGGATGATCAGTTCTTAAGAGGAACTGATTGAATTTTTTACATTACTATGCCACCCAAAAAAGAAATGTTGACGTCCTAACCCCTGGTTCCTCAGAATGTGACCTTATTTGTAGAATTTGGTGATAGTCTTTAGAGAGGCAATCAAGTTAAAATAAAGTCATTAAGTAGGCCCTAATTCAACATGACTTCTGTCCTTATAGAAAGGGGGAATTTAGAGACAGATACCCTTAGAGGGAAAGCAATAGGAAGAGACACGAGGCAAGGATGGTCATCTATAAATCAACCACAGAGGCCTGGAGCAGATCCTTCCCATAGCACTCAGCAGGAACCAACCCTGCTAACACCGAGATTTCAGATGTCTGGCCTCCAGAGCTAACTAAATTTCTGTAGTACTACAGAGCAGTACTTTGTTACAGCGGCCCTAGGAAAGTAATATAGGGACTATAACTGAGCACACAAAGTCAGTGCATAGGAGGGAGGAGCAGACTGAGAATGCTTGGGCCTGTGAGTGCGGACCAGAACTGGCTTGCTTATCTCAGAGGCTAAGCAGTTTGAGGGTCCTGGTTAATGAATGGCAAAGCCATTCATGGCTATACAATATGTATCTTCTCAGAAATCACAGTTAAATCTCTATGCTAATTTCTTTCTGTGGTTACTTCTTGTATTAATTAACCAGATGAGCTATTAAAACATGGATTTCACCCTGACCACAAGAGAAAAATATCACATCTACCAGTTTTTTTGTTTGTTTGTTTGTTTGTGGTACTGGGGATGGAACCCGGGGTCGTTCTACCTCCGAGCTACACCCCCGGCTCTATTTTTTATCCTTTATTTTGAAACCAGTCTCACGAAGTTGCAGAGGGCCTCACTAAATAGCTGAGGCTGGCTGCGAACCCGGATCCTCCAGTCTCTGCCTCCCAAGTACTTGGATTACAAGCATGCGCCACCACGCCCGGCTATTAGTTTAATTTAAATATAAAAGCATATTATTAGTATATGTATATTCAGTAAGATTTTACAATTCAACCAAAAATACTTCCAAGCAAATTACTGCCTCAATGAATACAGGTTCCATATGGAATAAAGAATGATACTGCTCTAGTACTGGACTCCTTAAGTAAAGACGAACAGTAGTCTAAGTACTTGGTTGGAAATTTTGCTATGACTCATGTTTTTTCAGTCAATATTAAATCATTCATTTCTCTTAAAGTATCAAGCAAAGGACCATATATAATGATGGTGGTGAGTCAGTTACATAAGTGAATAATTAAATGAATGAATGAACAAATTATCTTTAAAAGAAAGTGGCTGTAATGGCAGTAAAAGCCTTTATAAAATGTCAGATGCCATCAATGATAATGTTTTATTATCTGACTTTCATTTAATTTTAACCTTCACAGGGGAATTTTTCCATTTTATGGTAACTAAGCAACCTGTTATTTTGAATCACTTAGTACAGGCTTTGCACAGTATGGATGCTCAATAAATCCATTTTGATTAATGACCAATTTATAACAACACCAGCAAAGACTGTTTCCAATCCTGTTGAAACAGAATAGATGATCTGTGATAAAATGGACACATTCAGTAGCTACATGCAAGCGGAGTGCTGGTCTTGGTTACCTCTATTCAATTTGCTAATGTACTTATTGGACTGTAGTCAACTTGAAATGGAAATGCCATCTGGTGAATAATCCTCCACACCCCACTATACCTTCCCAACCTCTGAAATAGGTAGGAGTTTGAGAGTGGTATCTAAATTGTTGGGTTATATGGGGACAAAGAAAGCACAGCTTGACAGCAAGGAGCAGACTTTATTCACAGGTAAAACCTGGAAGGAGGCAACGGGCAGGGAGAGAGAGTCCATGAGTGTCAGGAGCCCGCTTCCTTACAGACTTAGGGCCTTTTACGGGGTGTTAGGAGGGAGGGAGAGTAAAGCAGTTGTGTATTTCTCTGCTTGGTGGGCTTGACACCAGGCCAGAGCAGGTGAATTTATGGGGCTGGGGCAGGGGATGGTTGGGGTGTTTCTCTTTACTTTCACACCTTTCTTGGGTCTCTTTGTTCTCAATCTCCTCCGGCAAGATCTCATGGCCACACAGTTCCCAGAGACTCACAGTTCCCACATAAACATTTCTTGGAATAGTGAAGCTTCCTTAATTCTAATGCCAAAAGTTTGAAATTAAAAGAATTCCGACTGGACTAGGACAAATGTTTATCTCTGGTAAGCAAGTGAGGAGTGTCAACATGATTTCTGTGGGTATGTTTAACTCATTTAAAAGAGCAAACTATTTTTAAGGCCCTTGGAAGTATTCTTTTATATACAAATATTGGCCTTTCTGATAAGAACCATTTTTATCAAACAGCAATTATTTATTTGGCATTTGTTCTGTGCTCAGTGCTTTCTTGGCCATTTATTAAAACAGCAATCTACGTGGTAAATTGGTAACCCGGTGCTGGTTTATGGAGGGGCAAAAAAGAGGAAACGAGGGCCGTGTACTGTATCTGCAGAGAAATCCTGGTACTTACATGACTTCCTTCATCCATATGGACAGTTTATCAGTTTGGAAATGTAACCATCTCAATTTGTTCAAATTGATGAAAGTTTACTATATTTGGTAAATAATCTAAACAAAAAGAAATTTATACTCCTCCCTCAAATACAGGGAGGAGTATAATTCACTTGTACTATATATGAATTAATTTCACTTGTACTATATATGAATGAACACAAATGGTAGATTAAAATTTCGTGTGTGTGTGTGTGTGTGTGTGTGTGTGTGTGTGTACTGGGGATTAAACCCAGGGGCATTCTACCTC
>PVJS01047909.1:0-15263 GCA_004027185.1 Glis glis
CGCGCTACGCCCCCGGCCCTATTTTTTTTATGCTTTATTTTTGAAACCGGGTCTCACGAAGTTGCGGAGGGCCTCACTAGGTAGAGAGAGAGAGAGAGAGAGAGAGAGAGAGAGATAGATCAATCGATCGATCGATCGTGCGTGCGCGCATGCGCGCTGAGGTTGGCCGCGAACCCGGATCCAGTACTGGGATTACAAGCGTGCGCCACCACGCCCGGCTTAATATGTTATTTTTAAGACTATCATTTTTGTTTTGAAGACTGTTATCTATTCCTTCTAACAGAAGCTACTCCAAACCAGAAAAAATTCTGCAGTTTAAAATTATTTTACCCAATTCAGAAATTACCATAGATTATGAAAAGAATTCATTGGAAAAGAGTACAAAGGAATAAAGTTTATGGAAAGGAAGAGGACTAACAGGGGAGGTAAATTATTACTACATATTTATTGTGGAAATTTACCTTAGGTGAGAAGCACATGAAAACTCTCAAATATTAGTGACCTAACAGAAAAATCTGCCTTCTACAAGACTGCCTTTTAAAAGATAATTGGCCTGAGTATGGGTATAGATGGTATATGGAATGTAAAAAAAATTGCAAGTCCAGTAAGATCAGATAAACTTGGCTTATTTGTGTGTGTGTGGGTGGGTGTGGGAAGGTATTGGAGGATGAAGCAGGATACATTTCAGGCCTAGGATGATTTCATACTTGATTGGTAGATATTGTGTTAAGCTAGAACTATGGTATTAATTTAATGGATTTTTTTTCAGTTGAGATATGATTCACACACCATAATATTTACCATTTTAAGTAGTATGGTTCAGTAGCTTTGCAATATATTTACAAGGTTAGGCAACCATCATCATTGTCCAGTTCCCAAACATATTATCACCCCAGAAACCCAAACCTGGTAGCAGTCATAATCCCTTGTCCTGGGCAGCCACCAACCTACTTTTTGTCTCTATGGTTTTGCCTACTCTGGAAATTTCATATTAGCATAATTATATAGCTATGAACAATGGTACATGCCTATAATCCCAGTACTTTGGAGACTAAGATAGGAGATCATAGGTTGGAAGCCAGTGAGTTGTTACCTAGTAGACCCTGTTTCAAAATAAAAAATATAAAGGGATGGGTGTAGCTCAGAGGTTAAATACCTCAGGGTTCAATCCCCAGCACCATAATAAAAATAAAGAAGTAAGTAAGTAAACAAATATACACACACACACAAGTGTAGTAATAAGATAGGCACCCTTTTGTGTAGGTTTCTTTCATTTAACATGTTTTCAAGATCTTTTCATGTTATTGCAGGTATCAGATACATTCTTTTTTTGTAAGGGTGGTCAGAAGATGTAGCAGACACTACTAGTTGTCTTTCAATATTTATTTTGTATTGGTGCATTGTAATCATACATCTTGATGAAGTTCAGGGTGATAGAGGCATACATACACACAGCACTCATTGAGCCTTCCCCCTGTTCCCTCCCCTTCCCCTCCTTTCCCTGCTCAGCATAGTGATTGACTTTGATAAGTTTGTGTATGTATGTCATGTCCATTGAGGTGTTCCCCCCCATCTTCCTCAGTTAGGTCACCTTCTTTACTCATCTAAGGTTTCCTCCTCCTTTGTCTAGAGTCCCTCCTATGTCCCATTTTCTCCCTAATTTCCACATATTAGAGAGAACATCCAACCTTTCACTTTTTGTGACTGACTGATCTCACTTAGCATAATGTTCTCTAGTTCCATCCATTTCCCTGCAAATGACATAATTTTGTTCTTCTTTATGGCTGAGTAAAATTCCACTGTGTACATATCCCATAATTTTGTAATCCATTCATCTGTTGATGGACATCTCCGCTGGTTCCATAGTTTGGCAAATGTGAATTGTGCAGCTATAAACATAGACATGCATGCATTACTCTGGTAGTTTGGTTTCCATTCTTTTGGGTAGATACCTAGGAGTGGTATAGCTGGATCATATGTAGGTTCATTCCCATTCTTCTGAGGATCTCCTTCATGGATTTCTCCCTTTTGCTTTAATGACCCTGTCTTTCTCTTCCTGGAAAGTTCTGCTGATGTCTTCGTTCATGTTTTTCATCCTCTTTAGTGACGTCTCATCTTTGGAGACCATTAGGATTTCATCTTTAAAGAGCCATTCTTTTTCTTCTGACTTCATCTTGCCGAGTTTCTCTTCTTTCTTTTTTTTTTTTTTTGTTGCGGTACCAGGGATTGAACCCAGGGGCATTCTACCTCTGTGTTACACCCCCGGCCCTATTTTTTTTTATACTTTATTTTGAAACCGGGTCTCACGAAGTTGCGGAGGGCCTTACTAGGTAGAGAGAGAGAGAGAGAGAGAGCTGAGGCTGGCCGCGAACCCAGATCCTCTGGTCTCCGCCTCCCAAAGTACTGGGATTACAAGCATGCGCTACCACACCCGGCTCTCTTCTTTCTTAAAGTGGTCTCTGTTGTGCTTCAATACTTTCAGCTTACTTTTGGTGGAAATGTCATTATCTAAGAGGATGGCCTTATCTGACTTCTGCTTGGAGAACTCGTATTCATACATGAAGCTCTTCAGTTCCTGACTGACTGAACACTGCCCTTTCTCCTTGTTTTTGTGTTTGGTCTTGTGTTTTTTGATGATCTTCCCTTCCTTGTCCAGCTTGGGGACGGCGCCGTCCGTGCTGGGGTGGAAGGTGCTCCTCTTTTCGGGTGGCGTACTTTGTAGCCCAGCCTGCTTGTGGTGCTCCTGCTTTTTCCTGGTGGGCTTCAGTGACTCCATGCTGGAGCCATCAGAGGAGCAGTCGGACTCTCTGGTCAGGGCCTGTCCTTGAGTCTGACAGAGAGCTTACCTCAGACCAGGCTGGGGAGGAGACAGCTTTCCAATTGTCCGTGTGCCCGTGCCAAGCTGGTCGGTGTGGTTTGCACTATGCTTCTGGGCTGCAGTGCTACCGTGGGTAGAGGTGGAGGAGGCAGACAGTGAGCTGAACAGGGAGGGGTCCTTCAGGACTGGTGGGGACCTCTTGAGGCAGCCTGAACTCCCCACAGAGTTCCCATTGTCCTCGTCACTCTCTGAGGACTCTCTCTCTGACACAGAGGAACAGAACTTATCGTTCCTTTTTCCAAACTGAACTTCTTTGCCTTTTGCTTCATTCTTTCACTTCCTTTTTATTTTATTTTTTCCTTCTGCCTGAAATTAGAAGACTCTCGTGCCTTACTACTGTGCAGTATTGTGTGTGCCGAGAGCCTCAGCTTTTCTCCTGCCCCCACAGAGATACTCAAGTCTGCCTCATCTGATGGTTCTGACAAGATGCGATGGGCTGCTTTCTTTGGTGCAATCGTGTTATTTTTAGTGTAACTCTTTACTTCCAGTTTGGGTATTGAAATGAAACTGTTGGACTTGGTTCTTTCCTTTAATCCTTCTTTAGCAGGTGCTTGTCATCTATGGGAGGAACCCTTTCCTGCTAGTTGTCCTCATCAAACTCATACTCATACTTGACCGGAGTCACAGTTTTCTGTGGCTCCAGAGTCTTAGCCTTGAGCTTCAGGCCTTTCTCAAATTCAGAGTCTGTGTTATTGCCATCACCTGAGCTAGAAGGTGCGAAGGACGGGGCATCTTCCTCTTCAGAGCTCTCAGTGGAGTTCTCCTCCCTGGACATGCATGTGTCTTTGCCTAACAGCAGGTTCATCATCATTGTGGAGCTGGCCACTTTCAATGGCGTCTCCCCTTTCCTATTGCTCTGCTGAGGGTTTCCTCCATACCGTAACAACTTCACCACCTTATTGTGCCCGTTGTTGGCAACATCATGCAAAGAGGCGTGTCATCGTCCAGGCCCTTGGTGTTCGCCTCTGCACCTGCGGCCACCAGCTGCTTGGTAACATTGTAGTAGCCGTGGTTACACGCCTCGTGCACTGCTGTCCAACCAGCAAAGTCCTTGACGTTGACATCCGCCCCTCACTGATGAGCTCTTTGATGCGCCGGGTGTACCCTCCGAATGGCGACTTGGTGCAGGTGGGTCTCTCCTTGCTCGTTTCTCTTGTTCACTTTTTGTTTTTTGAGGCAGAGTTGGGCGTCCCCTTCTGACACTTCTGACACTGGCAGGAGTGCTTTTTATCTGCGGGGCTGTTTGCAGACTCCCCTGCTGTCATCCGCATGAGGAGAGCCACCTATTGGCGCTCAAAGAGGGAGTAGCCAGCTCGGATCCCAGACAGCTCCATGCCAAACAGCCGCCCGGACTTGCGGGCAATGGGCTCCTTCTTGATCCTTTTCTGCTCAGGACCCTGTTTCTCTTGTCTTCTGCTCTCCATTGGCCTTCACTGTGAAGGGCAGCTTCCACTTGGTGGCTCGCTCTCTCACCAGCTTCCCTCCATTGCTGCCATCCAGCTTTGGGGTCTTGATTAGAGAAACTTTATCCTTTTTCCAGTTTATTTCTCCACCAAGTCGTTGCTGCGAGGAAAGTCTTGCTGTGGTGTTTTAGAACGCACACCCTTGGGCATCATTCTGCTCCCCTCACTTGATCTTTATTTATGTTGCCATTGCCTTGTGGTCAACGTAGATTCCATGGTGGAAAGTCAGTGCTGCTGAGGACTGCAGTTAGCTCCAGCAGGGCCTGTGTTCTGGCTCCGAGGACAACTCTGCTCTGCGGCGGATCGGTGGGAAGGCGGCCACGGCTGCGGGCTCCGGGCTGCTGCGAGGAGGCAGTGTGAGGAGCCCCCCCTCGGTGCTCCCGGGCTTGCACAGGGCCCCTGGCGCTTGCTCTCTCACTTGCACGCAGGCGCTACTGCTGGGCGTCTGGTCCATTGTGTACCATTGCTGGCGGCCTCTCTCAGACACATTCTATACAAATGCAATACCAGAGTATCTTGATTATTGTTGCTTTGTGTAGTGGGCTTTGCTATTGGAAACTGTGAATCTTCCATCTTTGTTCTTTTCAATATTTAGTTTCTTGGATCCTTTGTAAATCCATATGAATTTTGTCCATTTTTGTAAAAAAAAAGCCAGTTGGAATTTTGATAGGGATTATATTAAATTTGTACATCATTTTGGGTATTATTGCCATTTTAACAATATTGGATCTTCCATTTGATGAACACGGGATGTGTTTCCCTTTTGATAGGTTGTCTCTGATTTCCTTCAGTGATGTTTTGTAGTTTTAAGCTTATAGGTCTTGCACTTCTTTTGGTTAAATTCAGTCATAAATATTTTATTCTTTTTGAGGTTATTATAAATAGAATTTCTTTCTTAATTTCATTTTCAGATTATTCATTGTTACTGTAAAGATATACAACTGATTCTTACGTATCGATCTTATGTCCTGCAACTATGTCGAACTTGTTGATTAGCTCTAATAGTGATTTAGTGGGTTCTTTAGGATATTCCATATATAAGATTATGCCACTTGCAAATAGAGGTTGTTATACTTATTCCTTTTCTTTTTTTTTTTTCGGCACTGGGGATTGAACAAGGGGCATTCTACCGCTGAGCTACACCCCCAGCCCTATTTTTTATTCTTTATTTTGAAACAGGGTCTCACTAAGTTGCGGAGGACCTCACTAAGTAGCTGAGGCTGCCATGAACCCAGATCCTCCTGTCTCAGCCTCCCAAGTACTGGGATTACAAGCGTGCCCCACCACGCCCGGCTATACTTATTCCTTTCCAATATGTTTTTTTTTTTTTTTTAGAATTTCTTTTTCTTTCCTAATTGCCCTGACTAGAATAGAATCTCCAGTATGATGATGAATAAAAGTAGTGAAGCTGGGCGTGGCGGCGCACGCTTGTAATCCCAGTACTTGGGAGTCTGAGACGGGAGGATCCAGGTTCATAGCCAGCCTCAGCTACTTAGCGAGGCCTCCGCAACTTAGTGAGACCCTGTTTCAAAATAAACAATAAAAAAATAGGGCTGGGGTATAGCTCGGAGGTAGAATGCCCCTGGGTTCAATCCCCAGTACCACACACACAATAAAAGTAGTGAGAATAGATCTTCTTGCTTACTTTTTATCTTACAGGGAAGGCTTTCAGTCTTCACCATTAAGTCTGATGCTAACTTTGTTTTTTCATAGATGCCCTTAATCAGGTTGAAAAATTAACTTCTATTTCTAGTTTTAGTATTTTTGCTATGAAAGGATGTTGGAGTCGGGCATGTTGGCATATGTCTGTAATCCCAGTACATGGGAGGCCAAGACTGGAGGATCAGAGTTTTGAAGCCAGCCTCAGCAACTTAATGAGGCTGTTAGCAACTTAATGAGACCCTGTTTCAAAATAAAAAATAAAATAGGGCTGGGGGTATAGCTTAGAGGCAGAATGCCCCTGGTTTCAATTCCCAGTACCAATTAAAAAAAAAAAAAGAAAGAAAAGAAAAGGATGTTGGATTTTGTAAATGCCTTTTCTGTATCTATTGAGATGATCGTGTGGTTTTTGTCCCTTATTCTGTTAATATGGTATGTTATACTGATTTTTGTATGTTTAAACCAACCTTTTATTTATTTATTTATTTATTTTTTTTTTTTATTTTTTTTATTTTTTTTTTTGCGGTACCAGGGGTTGAACGCAGGGGCGTTCTACCTCCGCGCTAGGCCCCCGGCCCTATTTTTTATACTTTATTTTTGAAACCGGGTCTCACGAAGTTGCAGAGGGCCTCACTAAGGAGACAGAGAGAGAGAGAGAGACAGGGAGAGAGAGAGCAAGAGCTAAGGCTGGCCACGAACCCGGATCCTCCGGTCTCCGCCTCCCAAAGTACTGGGATTACAAGCGTGCGCCACCATGCCCGGCCTAAACCAACCTTTTAATACTGGGATAAATAAAGATGGATTTGTTTTTGAATAGCTTTGTGTTTTTTGGCTAGAGGAATGTAGAAACGTATTCTACCACCATTGTTATGGAGGCAGTGGGAATGTAGGGGAGAGAATATAGCCTTTGGATAAAGAATTTTCAAATGTTGAGGTGTAATATACATGAGAACTATTCAAGGGTTTATATTGTAATACTTTTTACAATATGAAAATAATTTTGACCCTTATTAAAACATAATTTCTTTGCACTTTTAAGTTACTTAGTGAATAATTTGAAGATTTATGTTTATCTATGTACTTTTTGTTGGTATTATACCATATTAGTATTCTAAGAGTTTTACAAGTTTTAGTTCAGAGTGGTTTTTTTTTTTTTTGTGTGGTACTAGGGATTGAACCCAGGGGCATTCTACCTCTGAGCTACACTACCAGCCCTATTTTTTAATTCTTTATTTTGAAACAGGGCCTCACTAAGTTGTGGAGGACCTCACTAAGTAGCTGAGGCTGGCCATGAACCTGCAATCCTCCTGTCTCAGCCTCCCAAGTACTGAGATTACAAGCGTGCGCCACCACACCTGGCTTAGTTCAGAGTGTTTTGACCTCTGTTTTGCCTAAGCACACATTTTAAACTTGAAATGCGGTAGTTAAGTCAAATACGGTAGTTAAGTCAACATGGAAGGGTCAGATCCCTCTTGTGACAAAGATTATTCTTAATTGCCTCTTAGGAGATTCTGTAACTGGAACTTGTCACAGTAATAAATACATAGATAACTATCTAGAAAGGGACAAAAGATTTAGAAAAAAATGCTTGATCAAAGTTTAGAAGTACAGTCATATTTTCTTCTGCTTAAAAACTGCTTATAAGGTGACATGAAGTATCTTGCATTGCATTCTTATCTGTGGGAGTGGTTGATTGGATAGATGCCCAGCTACTTGTCAACTCTAGTTTCCAAGTTGAGTAATTAACCCCCTGGAGAAGTTATTAAATCAAGTTTTGGTGAAGTGGCTTTTGTGCTCTTCCTTCTTCCGGCCACATCAGTATATATATCCTAAACCAGAAAATAGCTTCAAGCATTGGGCCTATATTTTGTTCCTTATCTATTTTATCTTCCTGTAATTGCCAGACTTCCTTCATTTGTTTCTCCTAACACCCCCTTCCCTGGGAGGAGTTTTTTAGATTGGAAAAATCATCCAATTTTACAGAGAAAAATTTGATAAATTTGATAAGCTTCTTGGGCTTCTTATGTTTGTTGCATATGGGTAAGAGCCACTGTTTGAACCTGTTCTTCCTATATGCCACCCAGGCCAAACTCTGACTTTATTCACAGCAAATTTTGTATTTATATGAAACAGCTAAGCAAGCAACTCTAAGTGAAGTGGTTGGTCATTTTAACACTGGGTACTCTTTTGACAATCTGATGAAAACTATGGACTCTTTCCATGTAAAGATGTACAGAGCTCATTTATGTGAACTAGGATATCATATCTATGTTAAGGTTCATCTATGAAGTGTGTATGTGTGTCTGGGGGTTACTGGGGATTAACCCCAGGGGCATTCAACTCTAAGTTATACCCGCAGCCCTATTTTATGTTTTATTTTGAAACAGGGTCTCACTAAGTTGCAGAGATACTTGCTAAGTTGCCAAGGCTGGCCACAAACCTTTGATCCTGCTGTTTCAGCCTCCCGGGTCCTGGGATTACAAGCGTGCACCACCATGCCTGGCTATCCATGAACTCAAGATTAAAGACACGCACCATCTAGCCAGGTCACTGAAGCACACCTGTAATCCCAGTACTTGGGAGGGAAAGACAGGAGGATCACAGGTTGGAGGCCAGTTTCAGCAACTTGGCAAAACTCTCAGCAACTTAGTGAGACCCTGTTTCAGAATAAAAAATAAAAATGACTGGGGTGAAGCTCAGAGGTAGAATGAACCTGGGTTCAATCCCCCATACCACAAAAACAAAACAAAAAATACTCACTGTAGAACCACCAAGTTGGGGATACACAGGTCTCCAGGTTTTATAAAACCAAAAACTTACGTATGTGGTTCAAATTGCAACAAATTTGAGAGCAACTATAAGGTCATGTTAACAATAACTTAACTAAAAAGAATATAGCTGTTGGAGCCAGGCGTGGTGGCGCACTCTTGTAATCCCAGTACTTTGGGAGGCGGAGACCGGAGGATCCGGGTTCGCGGCCAGCCTCAGTGCTCTCTCTCTCTCTCTCTCCCTCCCTCTCTCCCTCTCTCTCTACTTAGTGAGGCCCTCTGCAACTTCGTGAGACCTGGTTTCAAAATAAAGTATAAAAAAATAGGGCCGGGGGTGTAGCGCGGGGGTAGAACGCCCCTGGGTTCAATCCCTGGTACCGCAAAAAAAAAAAAAAAAAAAGAATATAGCTGTTGGGTGTAATGGATACTGTGATGAGTGGCCCAGAATCCCCTTGAGGACTGAAGGATTTATTCTCCCAGATGCTGGAAGTGGTGCTGACAGAAAGCCCTTGGTTGTCAGCCCTATGAAGATTGCCTTAGTCAAGGGAATGTCCCTGCCTGTCAGCATGCAGTAACTGATCCTTATAAGGAACAAGCGTTTGAGCCCTTTGCCTCAGTTTGGGACCACAGCTTCAGAGCTCCTCCAGTGGTTGTCTGAATTCTGTAGGACTTCATGGCAGGTGAATTTTTCCCTCTCCACAATCTTGATTTTTTTCCCTTCCTTTCAACCAGTATTGATCTCAAGAGCACTCTCCAATCAACTTTTGTACAGTACTGTCTGTCTCAGGGTTTATTTCTTGGGAAACCCAGCCTGAGATAGAATTTAGGGTAGAATATTAGTACAAGTTAGTGTCTTTCAAAGTATAAATGTATGCCTGGCTAAAATGAAAACTTAGATGAACTTGAATTTGTACTATAATAAGTGACGCATCCCATCACTACTTCCATCAAACATTATATTCAAGTAGCTTGAAAGTCTTGGTCTCTTTGAATTCATTTCTTGTCTCCTAGACTTTGTTTGGCATTGTACAAAACCAGAAGACTTCTAGAGCTGATATGCAAATTCAGAAAAGTAGCCAGGTACAAAATCAACTTACAAAAATCAATAGCTTTTTTATACACTGACCACAATTCCACTGAAAAAGAAATCTACAAAACAGTTTCATTCACAATAGCCTCAAAAACAAAACAAAAAAGTCACCTTTAAGATCAAGTCTAACCAAGGAAGTATAAGACCTCTACAATGAAAATTATAGAATACTGAGCAAAGAAATTGAAAAAGCCCTAAGACCTTAAAAGATGGAAAGAGCTCTCATGTTCTTGGATGAGCAGAATAAATATTGTCAATGGTCATACTACCAAAAATGATCTATAGATTCAAGGAAATTCTTACTAAACACCAACGTCATTCTTCACAGAGCTAGAAAAAATGGCCCTAAAATTCATATGGAAGAACAAAGCACCCAGAATAGCCAAACAGTCTTAAGCAACAAGAACCATGCAGGAAGTATCAAAATACCTGATTTCAAGCCGGGCATGGTGGCGCACGCTTGTAATCCCAGTACTTAGGAGGCCGAGACCGGAGGATACGGGTTCGCAGCCAGCCTCAGCTACTTAGTGAGGCCCTCTGCAACTCCATGAGACCTGGTTTCAAAATAAAGGATAAAAAAATAGGGCCGGGGGTGTAGCTCGGAGGTAAAATGCCCCTGGGTTCAATCCCTGGTACTGCAAAAAAAAAAAAAAAAAAAAAAAAGAATGCCTGATTTCAAATTACACCACACAGCTATAGTAACAAAAACAGCATGGTATTAGCACAAAGACAGACACATAGACCAGTGGAATAGAATAGAAGATACAGAGACAAATCCTCACAGTTCTAGCCAGTTGATTTTTGACAGAGGTGCCAAAGACATGTACTGGAGAAAAGGCAGCCTCTTCAACAAATGGTATTGGGAAAACTGGATTTCCATATGTAGAAGAAACTTCCCAAATCTTACAACTTAATTTGTTTGGTAGTATGAGCCTGTTAAAAGTATGGGTTAAATAAAGGTTTGCTTACATGCCCCACAGAAACCCCTCTAGATTTTCCATGTAGTTAATATATATGATAAGAGAATCTAGATTCTCTTAAGGTATCTTTGATAGCATTTAGAAAAATTTTGCTTTTGTCATTATTTTTTTTCTTTTCCTTTTTTGGTAGTGGGGATTGAACCCAGGGACATTCTACCTCCGAGCTATACCCCAGCCCTATTTTATTCCTTATTTTGAAACAGGGTCTCACTAAGTTGCAGAGGGCCTCACACATTGCTGAGGCTGGCGGCGAACTTGCGAACGTGCCCAGCTTTGTCATTATTTTTAAAATCATCAGTGTTCTAAAGATTTCAAAAATATGAGCCGGTCATGGTGGCGCACACTTGTAATCCCAGTACTTGGGAGGCAGAGACTGGAGGATCCGGGTTTGCGTCCAGCCTCAGCTACTTAGTGAGGCCCTCTGCACTTAGTGAAACCCTGTTTGAAAATAAAGAATAAAAAATAGGGCTGGAGGTGTAGCTCTGTGGCAGAATGTCCCTGGGTTCCATCCCCAGTAACCCCCCCCCCCACACACACACAGACAATGCTGGGAGCTGGGCGTGGTGGCACACACTTGTAATCCCAGTACTTGGGAGACTGAGACAGAAGGATTGAAGGTTCAAGGTCAGTCTCTGCAACTCAGTGAGATCCTGTTTCAAAATAAAAGAATAAAATAGGCCTGGGGTTGTAGCTCAAAGGTAGAATGCCTCTGGATTCCATCCCCAGTAAAAAAAAAAAAACACTCACACACACACACACACACACACACACACACACACACACACACAAAACCAAAAACCCAAAACACTGAGTTTTCTCCTCAGATATTATATCTGAGACTGTTCTATCTCGGTAGCCATTGTAACTGAAAAACTTCAAAGTATGCCATTCACATAGATGATGTGAATTGAGTTCAGAAGTACATTCTCATCACTGCCGCTTCCTCTGAAGGATTGCCATTATGGATTTATATATCCTCTTTGTCTTTGGAGCAATTTTTGAACAATGAAGTGTGTCAGGTTTTAATACACGCCTATCAGACAGAAAAAGAGGAATTTGAACCATTTCCATCATTTCCTCCCAAGTAGATCTTGAGTGTCAGTGGCTTCAGTCTCACCAGCTTTGCTTCATTTTACCCAGTTGCTTTAATGCAAAAGTTCCCCTGTTCCATTATCTGTACCATGAACAAGTCTGTCAGGGAACTTCTTTTCCCAGTAATTAATGCAACCTACCTGAAGCAGAGCACTCTTAATGTATTTTCCTAAGGGCTATACTTAAATTTAATGTGTATGGTATTCCCCCTCTTATTTGCAGTTTCATTTTCTGCAATTTCAGTTACCCATGGTTAACTGCAATCTCGAAGTATTTAATAGAAAATTCCAGGAATAGGGTACATAAGTTTTAAATTGTGTACATCCTAAGTAGTGTGATTGTCATGGGGAAACATGCTAATTCTGAGGGGTCCTCAGCTTCTATGATGAATAAGAATTTCAACACGTGCCATCAGAAAAAGGCAAAGGTTTTAATTAACTTAAGAAAGGTGGGGATACAGGTTGGGGGTCATCTAAGAAAGGGAGACCGAGTCTCCCTGGGTTCATCCATCCATCCAGGCGAGCCAGAGAACAAGAAGGTCTGTGTGCTTTCACAGTTCTTTTATAGGAGGGGGTAGGTAGGGTCGCACAGTGGAGGGCAGGACTTCCTCTTAGTCCTCAGTTTCCCTGGCAACAGATAGGCAGTGGGGTTCTGGCCTTTGTCCTCCTCACCCACCCTACTTACATTAAGCATCTCAGGTGTGGAGAGGAGCCATTGTGATTCAGGGTGTGGACTCATTAAGTCTTCTACCTGACTGAACACACCCCATGGGGTGGAGTTAGATTATGAACTTTCAAAATTTTAAATCTCTATTTTCCCAATGTCTCTTTGCCTAATATTTCTATCTTTTCTATTCTACCTCATCATGATGAAATCTCATGCTGTCCCATGCCACCTCACCTAGTATATGAATCGTCTAATTCTTCATTGTATATACCACCTGTATACACCACCTGCCTGTTAATCGCTTAGCAGCTCTCTGTTTCATATTGACTGTCTCTCAGGTCAGTTGTTGTGGTATCACACTGCTCATGTTCAAGTGACTCTTATTTTATTTAATAATGACCCCAAAGCACAAGAGTAGTGATGGTAGTGATTTTATTCATAGTATATTATTATATTTGTTTTTATCCGTAGTTATTTTTATTAATCTCTTACTGTATCTAATTTAAACTTTATCATATGTATGTATATTCAGGAAAATTCATAGTACTGTACTGATAAGGAAACTTTTTTTTTTTTTTGCGGTACTAGGGATTGAACCCAGGGGCGTTCTACCTCCTAGCTACACCCCTGGCCCTATTTTTTATCCTTTATTTTGAAACAGGGTCTCACGAAGTTGTGGAGGGCCTCACTAGGTAGCTGAGGCTAGCCGAACCCGGATCCTCCTCCCAAGTACTGGGATTACAAGCATGCGCCACCACACCCGGCGTTGATATGGAAACTTTTAAAAACCGAAATTAAGTTTAAAACTTGTTTGGAGCATTTCATGATTTTATTCTTGTGTCTTCTTATCACTGGAAACAAATGATTGGACAAATAAAGTTTAGGACCAACATAAATAACCTGGGCAAAACCTGCTCTTTTTGGTAAATTATAATCGTGCCTTGTTATTCCATCAGAGTGTAGGGTGGTAGAAAAATCACTAGAAATTAGGGGACTTAGATTCTAAGAAGGAAAACTACTATTAATTACTGTGGACCCTTTTTGCTGGCTTATGACCATTTCATCTAGACTGTACTTGTACCATTGATCCTGACAGGTATTATTAACCAAGAAAGTAAAGGTCAGAGCCATTCTGAATACTTGGCTTTATATAATAAATTTGGTGCTGCCTAAAATGACTCTGGAGGTATCATCACAAAAATTTCTTTATTTAAATGATACTTCAGTGAGCCAGGTGATTACAAGAGTGTTTTGGGATTCCTTTTTCCTTAGAACTGTATCCTAGAGGAAGTCTCTTCTATCTCTACTCAATGATTAGGGCCTTAAAGACAGAGTAATCAGTTCCACTTAACTAGAAATAAATCACTCTCCTTGAAAGGTGATATTCCTTGACAACTGGGCAATGCTGATAAAAACCAAAAGAAAAGATATCAGTAGACTTGTGCCAATGTGGAATTGGTATGCAGATTTGATGAATTCAGCATGTAGCATTGCATTCAGTCTTAGTCTTTCTCTGATCTCAGTTTCTCTCCCCCCCCCCCTTTTTTTTTTTTGCAGTACTAGGGATTGAACCCAGGGGCATTCTACCTTCGAGCTACATCCCCAGCCCTATTTTTTATTCTTTATTTTGAAACAAGGTCTCACTAAGTTGCGGAGGGCCTCACTAACTAGCTGAGGCTGGCCATGAACCCAGATCTCCTGTCTCAGCCTCCCAAGTACTTGGATTACAAGTGTGTGCCACCACGCCCATGTGTCTGTCTGTCTGTCTCTCTCTTTGTAAAATAAAAATGGTATAGGAAGAAGAAAGCCTTTGCATAATATAGTAACTGCTTTATTTCTCTTATTTTTTCCAACTCAGTAAACAGAACTATACCATGATTAGAGAGATTTTAAGTAATATGTCTTTCTCTAAGTAGCTAATTTAAAAATATTTCTTTTAGAATTCACCATTGTTAGATCTTTTCTTTAGAATAAACCAATTCCTTTATCTCTATAAAATTTTATTTGTGCAGAAATTGAATATATACTAATAGGTATTTAGTAATTTCTATATCAGGTAGAATATGCATAAAGTAGAAACAATCTTACAGTATTATAAAATGTATCATTTTCTATAACCATCAATTTATTAATCTTCAATATTAAAAATAAGTTATTTAAGTAACAGAAGAAAAAGCTTTCTAGGTACAGTTGTTTTCCCTAGTTTACAGGGGATATGCTCCAAGACCCCCATTGGTTGTGTGAAACTTCAGATAGTACCAAACCCTATATATGCTATGATTTTTCCTATACACACATTTCTGTGATAAAATTTAATTTATAAATTAGGCCCAGTAAGAGATTAAAAGCATTAATAAACTAGAACAGTTTTAACAATATCCTGTAACAAAAGTTATATAAATATGGTCTCAAAATATCTTTTTTTTTTTTTTTTGCGGTACCGGGGATTGAACCCAGGGGCGTTCTACCTCTGAGCTACACCCCCAGCCCTATTTTTGTATACTTTATTTTGAAACCGGGTCTCACAAAGTTGCGGAGGGCCTCACTAAGGAGAGAGACAGACAGACAGACAGACAGACACAGACAGGGAGGGAGAGAGAGTAGAGCTGAGGCTGGTCGCGAACCCGGATCCTCCAGTCTCCGCCTCCCAAAGTACGGGGATTACAA
>PVJS01047910.1:0-15263 GCA_004027185.1 Glis glis
AGGGAGGGAGAGAGAGAGAGAGAGAGAGAGAGAGAGAGAGAGAGAGAACGCTCGCGCGTGCGCACACATGCGCGAGCTGAGGCTTGCCGCGAACCCAGATCCTCCGGTCTCCGCCTCACAAAGTACTGGGATTACAAGCGTGCGCCACCACGCCCGGCGAAAGATTGTTTAAACCCATGAGTTTGACACCAGCCTGGGCAAAGAAAAAAAAGTCGAATTATATATTATTCTTTAGTAAGCTTTAATATGGATCAAAAATTGTCAGTTGACAATAAAAAAGTATTCCATAAAAATTAAATCCTACATGCCCAAGAGAATTTATTTTATTTATAAAATGAGGAATAAATTACTTCATTCAAAAGACCTTTTCCAAGCCGGGCATGGTGGTGCACGTTTGTAATCCCAGTACTTGGGAGGCTGAGACCGGAGGATCCAGGTTCGCGGTTACCCTCAGCTACTTAGTGAGGCCCTCTGCAACTTAGTGAGACCCTGTTTCAAAATAAAGAATAAAAAATGGACTGGGGATGTAGCCTGGAGGTAGAATGCCCCTGGGTTCAATCCCCAGTACCACAAAAAAAAACAATAAAATACCTTTTCCAAGCATGTAAGTGCCATGCAGTGCTAGGTAGTAGAAATACATGTGCTAGGTGATAGAAATAAAACAGCAGATAAGTTGGCCTGACACTGTAATACCAATTAAAGTAGAGGCAGAGGTCATTTGTCTTCAAGTTACACCTTAAACTCTCCATCATTTGTGAATATAATGATCAAAGAATTCTTAAATTCTTAATACAATTCTCAAAAATCAAAAACTACCTTTAAAATATGTTAAAAAGGAAGGAAAAACAGGTGTGATAGCACACACCTGTAACTCCAGTACTTGGGAGGCTGAGACTGGAGGATTGCAGGTTTGAGGTCAGCCTCAGCAACTTAGTAATACCCCGTTTCAAAATAAAAAATAAAAAGGGCAAGGGGTGTAGCTTAAAGGTAGAATGCCTCTGGGTTCGATCCTCAGCATTAAACAAAAGGAAGGAAAATTAATATTTTTATGGTTCAATTATGTGTCAGTTGTCTTTTCATATATATTCAATTACTGCCCACACCTTTTTTTTTTGTACTGGGGATTGAACCCAGGGGCATTCTATCTGTAGGCTACACCACCAGCCTTTCTTTATTTTGAAACAAGGTCTCACTAGTTGCTGAGGGGCTTGCTAAGTTGCTGAAGCTGACCTCAAACCTGTGATCCTCCTGTCTCAGTCTCCCAAGTACTGGGCTCACAGGTGTGTGCAACTGCAACCAACCCACTACAATCTTTTAGATATCCAATTAGTACGATAAGAGCTTAAATAACTCACACCAGTTCACAAAGGCATGATAGCCCAATTCAAACTAAGCCGTTGCCCCAGATTTTCAAGCTTTTGCTGTCTGACCTTTTCAAGGTTTTTCTTTGACCCAAAGAACCTACTGTGAAAGAACCTAATATTTTTCTGGGAGAGAACCTACTATTAAACTTTCTAAAAATTATCTCTTGGAAGCGGGGCATGGTGGCACACTCCTATTACATGTAATCCCAGTACTTGAGAGACAGAGACAGGAGGATTGCAGGTTCTAAGCCAGCCTCACCAACTTAGCAAACGCTTTTTCCAAATAAAAAATAAAATAGGGCTGGGAGTGTAGCTCAGAGGTATAATGCTCCTGGGTTCAATGCCTACTACCAAAAAAAAAAGAGAAAGAAATTAAAAGAACTTTACTAAATATAATCTTTCTTTTTTTCCTTTTTTGTGGACTGGGGATAGAACCCAAGGGCATTCTATTATTCTTTTCCTGTTTCATTGGTTTCCTTCGTTTGTTTTCTTCCTTTATTTTGCTTTATGCTTACTTTTCTTTTTCCAATTTCTTGATGTGGAAACTTAAGATTGTGATTTGAGATGTTATTTATTTTCTATATATTTCAGTATGCTATAAATAAATTCTACTTCTGAGCTACACCCCAGTCCTTTTTATTTATTTAATTTTGGGGGGATTTGTTTGTTTGTTTTTTTAAACAGGGTCTTGCTAGGTTGCTGAGAGCCTCGCTACATTACTGAGGCTGTCCTCAAAAACCTGCAATCCTTCTGTCTCAGTCTCCCAAGTACTGGGATTACAAGCATGCACCACCATGCGCAGCTAAAATATAAATAACACAGTGACATACAAAAGCAAAGCACCTATACTTAGGAATATACCTATGGCCATGAAAACTGTGCATATGAGAACAATGCTTTAACCGAATAAACTCATATTTGACTTACTCTTTGTAAAAAGTTTCAGTCATCATCAATATTTCACAAGATATTCATTAAAAATATTCATATATTTTCCTTTAAAAAAAATATTCAGCCGGGCATGGTAGCGCACGCTTGTAATCCCAGTACTTGGGAGGCTGAGACAGGAGGATCCAGGTTCGTGGCCAGCCTCAGCTACTTAGTGAGGCCTCCACAACTTGGTGAGACCCTGTTTCAAAATAAAGAAAAAATTGGGCTAGGGGTGTAGCTTGGAGGTAGAATGCCCCTGGGTTCAATCCCCAGTACCAAAAAAATTTTTTTTCAATTTTCAGTTACACTAAAAAACTTACTACTATGATTTCCATAAATCATAACCAAGGCAATGTCATATAAAACAGACACAAGGTTCTCAGGATGAGTTATACAGACACAAGGTTCTCAGTGTGAGTTATACAGACACAACGTTCTCAGTGTGAGTTATACAGACACAAGGTTCTCAGGATGAGTTATATTTCATATGTAGACTAGATTGTCATATGTAAGATTCCAAAAAGGAAAGTTACTAAAATTCCAAAGAAATCTTTTTTCTGTTTTCTTTTAAAAATATTTTATTACTCACAAAATATAATAGGAATTATAGTGACATGTGAGTAATTGCATAATCTTACAAACTGCAAAAATCATTTTGGTGCTATAACTTTATATTACACAATAAATAACGAGACTTTATTAATGTTATATGTCGATCGATTATAAGATCTTTCTTACTTGTTTTTCTGCAAATTTACAAGAAATCTTTTTTTCTGACCAACCTCTTTCACAACCACTTGCTAAGGATATCTTAAAATCAGTTTAGCACATCAAATAACATACCTAAGGAACCCCTGGTCTGTTGACTATTTGGTGGTATGTTTTCCTTAGCCATGGAGATTAATATTTTACTATTTTCAGAAAGCTTCTCTGATGCCTTTCCCTGAAAAAAAACATAATATTTATAAATCAGGAATTTTAAAAAACCACAAAATATGAAATTCATCCCCAAATTTTATTAATTATCTTGATAAAATTACACAGTACATCATAGAAGAGATTTAGGTATAAGGTATGAGAAATTAGCCAAATGTATTTAAATATTGTAATAAGTATTCTTTTTTTTGTGGTACTGGGATTGAACCCAGGGGCATTCTACCTCTAAGCTATACCCCCAGCCCAATTTTTTATTCTTTATTTTAAAACAGGGTCTCACTAAGTTGTGGAGGGCCTCACTAAGTAGCTGAGGCTGGCCGCAAACCCGGATCCTCCAGTCTCAGCCTCCCAACTACTGGGACTGCAAGAGTGCACCACCACGCCCAGCTAATATTCTAATATGAAACTTACTTACTTATAAACAAAATTTTTTTTTTGGCAGTACCGGGGATTGAACCCAGGGGCGTTTTACCCCTGAGCTACACCCCCAGCCCTATTTTTCTATACTTTATTTTGAAACCGGGTCTCATGAAGTTGCAGAGATCCTCACTAAGTAGCTGAGGCTGGCCGCGAACCCGGATCTTCCGGTCTCCGCCTCCCAAGTACTGGGATTACAAGCGTGCGCCACCATGCCCGGCTTTATAAACAAATATTTAATCAGTTCCTATTAAATACCAGACATTATGACAGGCATTGGAAAAAAAAAAGGTATTTCTGCCAGGTTTGGTGGTGCACACCTGTAATCCCAGTACTTGAGAGGCTAAGACAGGAGGATCACAGGTTTGAGGACAGCCTCATCAGTGCAGACTCTTAGCAACCTAGCAAGACCCTTTTACTTTTTTTGGCACTGGGGATTGAACCCAGGGATTACAAGTGTGTGCCACCATGCCCAGCTGCAAGACCCTATTTCAAAACAAAAAATAAGCCCAGAGTGGTGGCGCATGCTTATAATCCCAGTACTTGGGAGGCTGAAACAGGAGGATTGCAGGTTCGCGGCCAGCCTCAGCTACTTAGTGAGGCCCTCCGCAACTTAGTGATACCATGTTTTAAAATAAAGAATAAAAAAATAGGGCTAGGGGTGTAGCTCAGAGGTAAAATGCCCCGGGGTTCAATCCTTAGTACCACACACACATACCCACAAAAAAAGACTTTCTGCCATTGTTAGAGCTTATAACCTGTTGTTGAGACACATGATAAACATAACAAGGAATTAGATTATGTGCTATGTAAAGAATGACAGGGAGGTGCTATGGAAAATAACTGCAGTAAGTACTTGAGAAGTGGATGAGTTACTCTTTCTCCAAAATGAGTTACTCTTTCTCCAACATTTCTCAAAAATGTTAATAAAACTTTCTGGACATTGCTCTCAGAAATAATCGTTTTAACAAACTTACATTCTGAGAAGCAAATAGTATAAAATAAACTATCTTAGTCAATTTGCTAATATAGATTTCAAAAAAATGTTTTCTAGCATTCAGGCAACATTATCAATTCTTGGTTTTTCTCTCTACACTTTGCTAGTTAGTGAAAGCATGATGGCCACTGGGCATGGTGGCACACACCTATAATCCCAGTACTTGGGGGGCTGAGACAGGGGGATCACAGGTTCAAGGACAGCCTCAGCAACTTATGAGACCCGGTTTCAAAATAAAAAATAAAATTAGGCTGGGGATGAAGCACAGAGGTAGAACGCCCCTGGGTTCAATCCCCAGTACCACCAAAAAAAAAAAAAAAAAAAAAGTTTTAGATCCATTATAGTCTTCACGTAGAATATAAGAACTTGCTTTTTCATCTGTTCAGTTTATATTCTGGAGGTTCTTTGTCTAAGAATTGGTATTCTAATCATCTTATAAAGCACATAATTATTCATTAAGACTCTAAGAAGAGAGAGGAAAATTCTGTGATATAAAACACCACAAAAAAGCCGGGTGTGGTGGCTCACATTTGTAATCCCAGTACTTGGGAGGCTGAGACCGGAGGATCACAGGTTCACGCCTAGCCTCAGCTACTTAGTGAGGCCCTCCGCAACTTAGTGAGACCCTGTTTCAAAATAAAGAATAAAAAAAAAATTAGGGCTGGGGGTGTAGCTCAGAGGTAGAATGCCCCTGGGTTCAATCCCCAGCACTAAAAAAAAAAAAAACCTAAAACACCACAAAAGAAAAACTGCACTCAAAAGCACCGAAATCCTGTCTAAAATGAGGCTCTCAAAATGACAGCAGAGCCGAAATAAAGTATGAAACAGAAGACTGTCATTCATAGAAGATGTTGTGCATTAAAACAGGCATAATCCTTAGAAACAATGTTAATAAAACACATTGGAAGAAAAATATAAATTTTACCTTCATTTCCATGTAAGGTGGATCGCTTTCCAATTCTGCTTTGTCTTGGGCCAATCTGGCTTTTTGTTCTTCAATAAATTCATCCAAATTATCAGCCATTTCACAACTTCTGAAAAAAAGTCAATGTGTACAACTATATTGCAGTTTTTTTAGCCTAATTATTAACATGAAGACTCAGTCCACATTTAGTATTCAATCTCACTTGTCAAATTGAGAACTACAAACTTAACCTTGATCACAAATGCAACTGTCTGATTGCTCTCCTAATTCCCCAGGAAAATCTACAACATACATTAAAAAAGAAATAAATAGCCGGGCATAGTGGCGCAAACCTGTAATCCCAGTATATGGGACACTGAGACAGGAGGACTGATTTTTAAATGGGGTCCGGCTAAATTGCTGAGGATCTAGCTAAGTTGCTAAGGCCAGCCTTGAACCTGCAATCCTACTGTCTCAGCCTCCCAAGTACTGGGATTGCAGATGTGTGCCACTGTGCCCAGCTGCCCATTTTTATCATTAGGTTATTTTCTTGAGTTGCAAGAGTTCTTTATATATACTGAACACAAGTCCATTATCAAACATGTTTTGCTAGTATTTTCTCCCAGTCTATGGTTGTAAATCTCCTTTGTTGTTGTTGTTTTTGGTACCAGGGATGCAACCCAGGGGCATTCTACCTCCAAGCTACACCCACTGCCTATTTTATTTTTTATTTTGAGATGAGACTGAAGCTGGCTGTGATCTTTCTGTCTCAACCTCCCAAATACTGGGATTGCAGATGTGTGCTACCATGCCTGGCAATGATACATTCTTAACAGTAAAAGTGTTTAATTTTTATTAAGCCAAATTTATGAATTTTTAAATTTTTAATCAATTTATTGTTTGTGATTTTTATATCATATCTAAATTTCTTTGCCTAACCCAAGATCATAAATAGGTTCTTCTATGTTTTCTTTTAAAACTTTTTTATATTTTTCCTTTTTACATTTAAGCCTATGAGCCATTTAAAAGGTAATTTTTGCAAACTGGAAGGTAAGAATCAAGGTTGAATTTTTTGCATATGAATACAGATTATTTCAGCACCATTTCTTGAAAAGACTTTTTTCCTCATTGAAACTAGAATTTTTCTGGAAAACGTGTTTTCAAAAAAACCATCAAACTTAGTAGCTAATTAGACATGTGACAAGACACTAATAACCAAAGTTTTAAGGTCTGGAAACAAAATAAGGAATCTCAGAAAAAAATAAGTCAGAACAAGT
This sequence comes from Glis glis, assembly GCA_004027185.1. Classification (NCBI taxonomy): domain Eukaryota; kingdom Metazoa; phylum Chordata; class Mammalia; order Rodentia; family Gliridae; genus Glis; species Glis glis. The sequence continues at coordinate 6,826 of PVJS01047910.1, forward strand.
TGGCTGGTTTGGAAAGATTTGGTTTACATGTTAAGTTGAAGCTAGTAAAATGTGCTAATGGAAATTTCCAGCAGATGGTTAGAAATTCAAGACAACTCAAGAAAATGAACCACATTAGAGATGTTTCTTTAAGAGTTAACTATTTCAAAGATAGTAGTAAAAGTCCTAGTAAATGAACACAGGCATTAAAAAAGAGAGATGACCAAAACTACAAGCTGGGCAATGTTCACTTGAGGTGGTGACAGAAAAACTGAAGCTGGAAAAAAATACAAAGAAGGAATATAATTAGAAAAGTTTATAAAAAAAAAAACCCCAATAGACATAATTAGCAGAGGAAACAGATAAAAGAATTGATAAACAGTATCAAATGCAATAATGCAAACTTTATGCTATTTACTTACAAAAGAAACACTAAGTTAAAATACAGCCTTACCAAAATATATTCCAAACCACCAAAAGTTAATATAACTTATTGTTTATTTGCTAATTATCAGATTTTTCCTAGTAATTATTCAGAACAGCTCAAGAGCACATACATTTTCATACCAAAACTTTCTAAAATCCTAATTTTCCTAAATATTTTACATCTGATAGAAATAAAAGATAACAATAAGAATCTCATTATTCACAGATTAGAAAAAAATGGTCCAAGCCGGTGTGGTGGCGCACGCTTGTAATCCCAATACTTGGGAGGCTGAGACTACTACAGTAAAACGAAGGAGTTGGATTAACTACTCATTATATTGAGGAATACATCAAAAAACACACACCAAAGGCAACCACTGTGTATCTTAGGAGGTGCTGGAAAAGACCTGATTGGGGCTTGTGTTGGGTGATTTACAAGGAAGGCTTAAGGAAGCAAAACTTTGCTTCAGGCAGTGAGAGTAAATGACTGGACATCTTAATACCTTAGCTAGGAAAGGGGATGTTTAGTATTCTGTGGTTTGCACAGTGTTCGAGTTTTATGTGTTTGGACATAAAGTATTTGTTTTTATCTTGATCCATCACTGATAGAGTGGTCTTATCTGATGCTGATGTTCTGTACAACTGTGTATCTTCAACAGAAGGACACCAAGTTATTCTAAGTGTGAAGCCAATTCCTAGCACCACCAATTCCTAGGCAATAAAATAGGCCAACTTCTAACTGGGATGGCTAGTTTTCTCTTTCTCACTCCTAAAAGCATGTAGCAACTTACATAAAAATATTTCAAGCCAGGCATAATGGCGCACCCTTGTAATCCCAGTACTTAGGAGGCTGAGACCAGAGGATCCGGGTTCGTGGCCAGCCTCAGCTACTTGAGGCCCTCCACAACTTAGTAAGACCCTGTTTCAAAATAAAGAATAAAAAATAGGGCTGTGGATGTAGCTCGGAGGTAAAATGCCCCAGTACCGCCAAAAAAAAAAAAAGTATTTCAACATAAAATGTGTCCACAAATTACTTAGAGAATAACAGATTGAATTAATGGGTACAGTCTATACCTGTACAAAATACAGGCAGAATGCTTAAAGATCAGATTGTAAGAAAAATCAGCTGAAAGAAACCTAAGTGGCATTCTTTATTGTTCTGAAACTATACAATATAGAATCACTCCCAACTTTTGGGGGGATGTTCCTAGGTTATTACCAGATATTTTTTCCCCAGTAGCTGTGTATATAGTATTTAGATAATAAAAGTTTTCAGTTTCACTGAAAGACTTGGATTTGAAACCCATTTCCATCAATTACTGACTCTTTAAGATTGATGTCACCTATGTTCCTGAACCTCTCTATGCCTAAAATTCCTCATCTACAAAATGGAAATACTCCAGCTATTATGAAGAAAAACAAAATAATGTATTAAAATGTATGACAGAAGCCAGGCGTGGTGGCCACACTTGTAATCCCAGTACTTGGGAGGCTGAGACAGGAGGATTACAGGTTCACGGCCAGCCTCAGCTACTTAGTGAGGCCCTCCGTGACTTAGTGAGACCCTGTTTCAAAATAAAGAATAAAAAATAGGGCTGGGGGTGTAGCTCAGAGGTAGAATGTCCCTAGGCTCAATCCCCAGTACCACACAAAAAATAAAATGTATGACAAAATCTGAGACTTAGAAATCAACAAATCAGTTTTATTAATTACTCCTGTATTTCCATAGTTTTTGTATGAACCTTTACCTTTTAAAAAGAAATCCTTTCCAACTAGGGACATAGCTCAGTGGTAGAGCACCCTATCAGACACAAGGATCTGAGGAAGGAAGGAAGAAAGGAAGAAAGGAAGAAAGGAAGAAAGGAAGAAAGGAAGGAAGGAAGAAAGGAAGGGAGGGAGAGAGGGAGGGAGGGAGGAAGGGAGGGAGAGAGGGAGGGAAGGAAGGAAGGAGGGAGGGAGGGAGGGAGGGAGGGAGGGAAAGAAGGACTTAAATTAGAGTCGAATTTATTTGGGGGCTTGGGAGGGCTGGGGATGTAGCTCAGTGGTAGAGTGCATGGCTAGCATGCATGATACCCTAGGTTCCATCCCCAACACCACAGAAAAATGTATGCTGGAATTTAATTTACCAATAACTGATACTTAGTTATCATATCCAAACTTGTACCTCTAAATCATTAAGTTTAAGCCCTTGATGCTTATTACATAGAAATATAAGCAGATAAGTTATACCTTCTGCTTAGTCTAGACAAACCCAAAGCTAGAGATAAAAAAATAGAAAAAAAAAACTGAGCATACCCTATTCCTTCTCCCAACTTCATCAATCACAAAAAGAGAGGGAAATGTTGCTCCTATCCTTTTCCCTCTCCAGGAATACAGAGCACATTTTACCCCCTACAGAAGCATCAGAAATGGAAAATTACTTCCCTCCCTAAGGAGGACATCAGCTAGATGCTGGGGGGATAAAAAATAAAGTATGACTCTTGCCCACAAGTTTAGGTAATAGATAAACTAATGCCCCTTGCCACAGTGACTCACAGTCCACCAGACTGGGGTTCAGGAGCTGAATGCGAGAGAGCCCTCCAGGATCCAGTGGACACATCCAAGAAAACAATCTGAATACATCTGGAACTCAGAAAAGGACCCATGCTGAATATAAAGATGTAGCTTTTAAAAAATCACTGAAGATTTCAGAGAACAAAAGATGGCAAATTAGAGGCACTCAGCACTTACTTGCTGCTCCACAAGATTGAACTATAACAACTGGTATAAAGCTGCAGGTTGGGGTATAAAGCTGCACGGTGAAGAGAAGTGGATGGATGGCACTTCTATATTAAAACTGGTAGTTTAGCCGGGCGTGGTGGCGCACGCTTGTAATCCCAGTACTTTGGGAGGCAGAGACCGGAGGATCCGGGTTCGCGGCCAGCCTCAGCTCTCTCACTCTCTCTCCCTCTCTCTCTCTCTCTCCTTAGTGAGGCCCTCCGCAACTTTGTGAGACCTGGTTTCAAAATAAAGCATAAAAAATAGGGCCGGGGGCGTAGCGCGGAGGTAGAACGCCCCTGCGTTCAATCCCAGGTACCGCAAAAAAAAAAAAAAACTGGTAGTTTGACCCCTGTGACAAGGAGTGAGTCTGCTATGTGTGGATTCACAAGGGAGCTGAGGCTGGCAGTTCAGTGCTGGAAACTAAAAAAATAAGAAACTATGCATGGAACATATTTTGGGACATTAAAAGACCAAACCTAAGACTCACGGGTCTAGCCAGGTGTGATGGTGCACACCTGTAATCCTATTACTTGGAAGACTGAGACAGGAGGATCACAGGTTCAAGGCCAGTATCAGCAACTTAGCAAGGCCCTCCGCAATTTAGTGAGATCCTGTTTCAAAATAAAAGAATAAAATCAGGCTGGGGGTATACTTTGAAGGTAGAATGCCCCTAGGTTCCATCCCCAGTACCACACACAAAAAAAAAAACTATTCAGTTAAACAATAGCAGAAAACTTCCCAAAACTTGGGAATGATACAGACATTCAGGTACTTGAAGGCAAATAGATATGACCAAAAAAGAAGCTCTCTGTGACATAGTACAGTTAAAATGCCAAAAATACAGAACAAAGGATATTAAAAGTTGCAAGAGAGAAGCACCAAGTCCTTATAAAGGCAAAGGCATCAAGACTTTATAGCAGAAACTCTAAAGGCCAGGAGGGCATGAAATAATGTATTTCGAGCCCTGAAAGAAAGTAACTGCCAACCTAGATTACTATATCCAGAAAAATTATGTTTCAAACTTGAAGGAGAAATAAAGACTTCTCAAGATAATTATAAACTAAAAAATTCATGGCCACTAAACCAGCATTACAGAAGATTCTCAAAGGAATCCTACATCCTGCTGAGGAAGCAAGATATACAGAACCACAAGAGCACAGAAAAGAATAAATCTTACTAAAAGAATAGTTAAGCAAATGAGGAATAGGAGAGAATCAAGCAATGGTTTCATCATCAGTGTACCACTGAGCCTCTAAGATGAATATGGGAGAAGAAACGAACAAAGAATCCTCAAAACAGAAACAAAATAACAGGAACTAGCAAATTTTTTTCAATAATAACCCTGAACGAACATGATCTGAATTCTTCAATTAAAAGATGAAGACTAGCCAGCATGCACGCCTATCATCCCAGTACTTGGAAGGCTAAGACAGGAGGATTACAGGTTTGAGGTCAGCCTCAAAAACTTAAGACCCTCAGCAATTGAGCAACCCTGTTTCAAACTAAAAAATACAAAGGACTGGGGACGTGGCTCAGAGGTAGAATGACCCCTGGGTTCAATCCCCAGTATCATTAAAAAAAAATACATATATATATATATATATATATATTTATGAAGAATTAATGAAACAAAGAGTTGATTCTTTGAAAAGATAACATTGAAGCCAGGTGTGGTGGCCCACGCTTGTAATCCCAGTACTTGGGAGGCAGAGACCAGAGAATCCGGGTTCGCGGCCAGCCTCAGCTACTTAGTGAGGCCCTCCGCAACTTAGTGAGACCCAGTTTCAAATTAAAGTATAAAAAGTAGGGCCGGGGGTGTAGCTCGGAGGTAAAATGCCCCTGGGTTCAATCCCCAGTACTGCAAAAAAAAAAGAAAAGATAACATTGACAAACCCTTAGTCAAGCTGACCTAAAGAAACCAGATAAAATTAGAGATGAGGTAGAAAATATTAAAACAAATACCACTGAAATCTAGAGGATCATTAAAGAGTATTCAGAAAAATTACATTGGGCTGGGCTTGGTGGAACATACCTGTAATCCCAGTACTTGGAAGGCTGAGACAGCCTAGCTTCAGAACAACTTAGTGAGGCCCTCCTGCAACTTAGTGAGACCCTGTTTCAAAATAAATGATAAGCGCCGGGCATGGTGGCGCACGCTTGTAATCCCAGTACTTTGGGAGGCGGAGACCAGAGGATCCGGGTTCGCGGCCAGCCTCAGCTCTCTTGCGCTCGCGTGCGCGCTCTCTCTCTCTCTCTCTCTCTCTCTCTCTCCTTAGTGAGGCCCTCCGCAACTTCGTGAGACCTGGTTTCAAAATAAAGTATAAAAAAAATAGGGCCAGGGGCGTAGCGGGGAGGTAGAACGCCCCTGCGTTCCATCCCCGGTACCGCAAAAAAAAAAAAAGATAAAACAGGGCTGGGGGTGTAACTCGGAGATAGAATGTCCCTGGGTTCAACCCCCAGTACACACACACACACACACACACACACACACACACACACACACAAGAAAGAAATCAGAAAAACCATCCCATTAACAATAGGCTCAAAAAATAAAATAAAATACCTAGAAATAAACCTAACCAAGGAGGTGAAAGACCTCTACACTGAAAATTATAGAACACTGAAAAAAAATTGAAAACAACAGAAGATGGAAAGACCTCCATGTTTATGGATGTTAAAATGGCCATACTACCCAGCCTCAGCTACTTAGTGAGGCCTTCTGCAACTTAGTGAGGCCTTCTGCAACTTAGTGAGACCCTGTTTCAAAATAAAGAATAAAAAATAGGGCTGGGGGTGTAGCCGGGAGGTAGAATGCCCCTAGGATCAATCTCCTCCTGTACCTCCAAAAAAAAAAAAAAAACTGGCCATACTACCAAAAGCAATCTATAGATTCAATGTAATCCTCATCAAAATACCAATGACATTCTTTATAGAACTAGAAAAAAACAATCCTAAAAGTTCTATGGAAACATAAAAGACCCCAAATTGCCAAAACAATTTTGAGCAAAAAGAATAACACTGGAGGCATCACAATAGCTGTTTTCAAAATATGTTATAGAGCCACTATAGCAAAAATAGCATGTTGATGGCATAAAAATAGAAACACAGAGCTGGGCATGGTGGCTCATGCCTGTAACTCCAGTATTTGGGAGGCTGAGTCAGGAGGATCGCAGGCTCAAGGCTCAGCAACTTAGGACGACCCTGTTTCAAAACGAAAGGGCTGGAGGTATAGCTCAGAGATATAATGTCTCTGGGTTCAATCTCCAGTACCACAAAAAAAAAAAAAGGAAGGACAGACCAATGAGAACAGAGGACCCAAGAATAAACCCACACATCTACAGCCATCTGATTCTCCCTAAAGAAGCCAAAACATATGATGGAGAAAAGACAGCCTCTGCCGCAAATGATGCTGGAAAAATTGGACTTATACCTTCAGAAGATTAAAATTAGATCCCTATCTCTCACACTGTACAAAAATCAACTCAAAATGGATCAAAGACGTGAAACTTTGAAACTTCTAGAGGAAAACATAGGGGAAGCACTTCAAGATATCGGTTTAGACAATGATTAACTGAACATGTATACAATAGCTCAGGAAATAATAGCAAGATTCACAAATGGGATTACATCAAATTTAAAAACTTCTGCACAGCAAAGGAGACAATTCCACAAAGTGAAGAGACCATCTACTGAATGGGAGAGAAATCCTTGCCAGCTATTCATGTGACAGAAGATTAATATCCAGAATATATAAACAACTCAAAAAATTAACAACAAAAAACCTAATTAATAAATGGCCAAAAGAACTGAACAGATACTTCTCACAAGAAGTACAAATGGCCAATAAATGTGTGAAAGAAATTCTTGACATCTGTGGCCATCAGGGAAATGCAAATCAAAACTACACTGAAAGTTCATCCCACCCCAATCAGAATGCATTATCAAGAAAACAAAGAAAAAAAGAAAACAAAGGGCAAATGCTGTTGAGGATGGGGGAGAGATGGGAGAAGGAAACCCTGTTGGTGAGAATTCAAATTAGTACAGCCACTATGAAAAACAGTATAAGGTTCCTCAAAAAACTAAAAATAGAGCTGGGCATGGTGATGCTCACTTGAAATCCCAGTACTTGGGAGGTTGAGACAGGAGGATCGCAGGTTTGTGGCCAGCCTCAGCAACTTAGTGAGACCCTGTTTCAAAATAAAAAAATAAAATAGGGCTTGGAGTATAGCACAGAGGTAAAATGCCCCTGGTTCAATCCCTAGTACAACAAAAACAAAAAAACAAAAACAAAAAAAAACTAAAAATAGAACCACTACATGATCCAACTATACTACTCCTGGGTATAAATCCAAAGGAATCAAGTCAGCATACTCTAGATATACCTGTATACGCATGTTTATCATGACATTATTCACAATAGCTGTGTTATGGAATCAGCCTAGATGCCCATCAACCAATGAATGGATAAAGAAAATATGGTGTGTGTGTGTGTGTGTGTGTGTGTGTGTATATATATATATATATGAATACTATTCAACTATATAAATAGATGAAACTGGAGATCATCGTGTTAAGCAAACTAAGCCAGACTCAGACATGTTTTCTCTCATATATGGAATCCAGGTGGAAAAAAAGAAGACATGAAAGTAGAAGAGAGACTATTAGGGAAAGGGAGGGGATCAGAGTGGAGGAAGGGAAATGGGGAGGGTGGACACAAAGTATTTATATGAATGTATAAAATTGTCACAATGAATCCTATTATTTTATATAATTAATATGCACTAATAATTAAAATAAAAAAGGAAATAAATTGTCATCATCATCATTCTGCCAGAGGTGAGATGAAATTTCAATGTAGTTTTGAGCGTGGTGTATACCTGCAATCCCAGTACTTGGGAGGTTGAGACTAGAGGATCCCAGGTTGGAAGCCAGCCTCAGGAACTTAGTAAGGCTGTCAGCAACTTAGTGAGACTGTTTCCAAATTTTAAAAAAATAGGGCTGGAGGTGTAGCTCAGAGGTAGAATGCCCCTAGGTTAAATCCCCAGCACCACAAACAAAATGAAACTACACTGATTGGGAGAAGAGATTTCCTGGAAAACAAAAAGACCCTAGAGTAGGAGAAAAAACCCAACAACAAACTCCCTAACATGTAGACATGGGGTGGGGAGAGGGACCTATAAAAGAGCCCTAGAAAAAAAAAAGGGCGTGATCAGGATAATGTTTCTCACTTATCCATCCAGAGGTCCTTCCACCAAATGAAAGGTTCTCATTTT
>PVJS01047911.1:0-15268 GCA_004027185.1 Glis glis
AGTTGTGGAGGGCCTCACTAAGTAGCTGAGGCTGGCCATGAACCCAGATCCTCCTGTCTCAGCCTCCCAAGTACTGGCATTACAAGTGTGTGCCACCGTGCCCGGCTTCACATCTTAATTTAAAAAAAAAAGCCAGGTGTGGTGGACCACACTGTTATCCCAGTACTTGGGAGGCTGAGACAGGAGGATTGCAGGTTTGAGGACAGCTTGAGCAAGTAGTGAGTGAGACTCATCAACCTTAGCAAGACACTGTTTCAAAATAAAATAGGGCTGGGCCCCATTTTTCTGGTGAGGCAACATACCTAATGCAAGTCCAGTGTGACATTTTTACTTCAAAAATGTGTTGTTTTTGAAATCCCTTAACTGCATGATACAAGTGCATATAGGTAGACTGTACTGTTTAACAAATGGGTTTCAAAAGAGCTAGGTGGTGGATTTTTTGGGAAAATATCTATTTTAAATTGATTGGCTTGAAACTGGTGGGTTTCTCTAAATTTGCCACTCACAACTTCTAAAGTCTATTATATGATTTTTATGTGTGTGTGGCTTCAAGTTAAATGTTCCTTGGAGTGTAGACTGAGAATACCTGAAATGATATGGGTGGAATATCTCCAACTGACTTCTCACTAAATCTGTTTTCAGACACTTCTGGTTGCATTTTTTAAAATTAAGGGATTTTTGATTCTGGAGTTCTCTCAGACTTCAGTTTAGTTGAAATGATGTTGGCATTTGAAAGGTTGGTTTCCTTGGCACCATTTTAGTCAGATTTTTAACTTGGACAAAATGTTAATGTTACAGGTATTCGATGTTTTTATTATTTTAGATTAAAGACTTATACTTTTAAAAATTCACTACTGCAAGAAATAATTAAAATACATTGATCCCCCCCAGGGCCATGATCCAAAGGAACCAGAGCAGTTGAGGAAGCTGTTTATTGGTGGTCTGAGCTTTGAAACAACAGATGATAGTTTAAGAGAACATTTTGAGAAATGGGGCACACTCACAGATTGTGTGGTAAGCTACTAAGTGGATAAAAAGGTTTGGGGGAAGGTAGAGGACCTGCAGAGTAATATTTCAACGCTTTAAATTTTTTGTTTTGTAGGTAATGAGAGACCCCCAAACAAAACGTTCCAGGGGCTTTGGTTTTGTGACTTACTCTTGCGTTGAAGAGGTGGATGCAGCAATGTGTGCTCGACCACACAAGGTCGATGGGCGTGTAGTGGAACCAAAGAGAGCTGTTTCTAGAGAGGTATTTTAATAATACTATGCTGTATAATATGTGAAATTGTGAAAGTTTGGTTTTTTTGACTAAGCGTATTACTTCATTTGTAGGATTCTGTAAAACCTGGTGCCCATCTAACAGTGAAGAAAATTTTTGTTGGTGGTATTAAAGAAGATACAGAAGAATATAATTTGAGAGACTACTTTGAAAAGTATGGCAAAATTGAAACCATAGAAGTTATGGAAGACAGGCAGAGTGGGAAAAAACGAGGATTTGCATTTGTAACTTTTGATGATCATGATACAGTTGATAAAATTGTTGGTAAGTAACAATTAGAACTTGAGTGAAGCAGATGGTTTCTCTATTTTGAACTAAATTTGTTAAATAGCTTGGTTGTGTGCTTGTGAAGTATGTAGTTCAATTTTCATAAGGTGACTATACCTGTGTAACCAGCATATGTATGGATCAAGAAGTATTTACATCCAAGAACATTCGCTCGTCCCCACCCAGTCAACTGACTCTTTGGCAGTGCTTTAATGAGTTACATGATGGGATATTATTTATATGTGCTTTTCCCAACATAAAATAACTTTTTTTGTTTGTTTGATTAAAAAATTAGTTCAGAAATACCACACTATTAATGGGCATAATTGTGAAGTGAAAAAGGCCCTTTCTAAACAAGAGATGCAGTCTGCTGGATCACAAAGAGGTGAGTAGGATCATATTTATGTGCACAATAGATGTGACATATTATAAAGTTACTAAAAGTCTCCCTTACCTGTGTTAAAGGTCGTGGAGGTGGATCTGGAAACTTTATGGGTCGTGGAGGAAACTTTGGAGGTGGTGGAGGTAATTTTGGCCGTGGTGGAAACTTTGGTGGAAGAGGTATGATGTGTTTATTAATTTTAAGTACATGTGTACCTGAATATAAGGGTAAATTGAATATATAAATTAAATTTGTGTCTTGCATTTCCTCAGGAGGCTATGGTGGTGGAGGTGGTGGCAGCAGAGGTAGCTATGGAGGAGGCGATGGTGGATATAATGGATTTGGAGGCGATGGTAATTTTCTGGGTTTTTTTTAAATTGCTGTTTGATATTTTGACTTTGTGAAAATTGTTTGTTGAACTTTGCAACTTCAGTCATGACTTGAATGGCTTGATAGTGGAAATATACTTCTAAACTAGTACCATAGAAGAACAAATTTTTCCTTGGAGATTGAAGATAAAGGAATCTGTAATGACAGTTGAACTAGAGATGTTTTAAGTCTGAGGCTTTTCGTGAAATTTTAAAAACAATGAATTCTGCATTTTAGTTTCAAGAAATAATTGAGCTTTCATTTTAATTCTTACTGGCCCAGATTTTTGCTGCTGGTACTACCAGGCTCCCCCCCCCCCCTTGTACTGGGGATTTAATCCCGGGGGCATTCGACCTCCAACCTACACCCCCAGCCCTATTTTATTTTTATTTTGAAACAGGGCCTCTAGGTCAATGAGAATCTCACTACTTGCTGAGGCTGTCCTCCAACCTGCAGTCCTCCTGTCTCAGCCTCCCAAGTACTGGGATTATAAGTGTGCACCACCACGCCCGCTACTACTAGGTTTTAGAATGTTAAAATTCATTGGCTTACTTGCCAATGGCTTCAATGTAATATAAAACCAGAATTCAGTATCTTGATCCTCTGTATAATTGTGATGTTTTTGTGTGGCCTTGTCTTTATAGGTGGCAACTACGGTGGTGGTCCTGGTTATAGTAGTCGAGGAGGCTATGGTGGTGGTGGACCAGGATATGGAAACCAGGGTGGTGGATATGGTGGTGGTGGAGGAGGATACGATGGTTACAATGAAGGAGGAAATTTTGGTGGTGGTAAGCTTGCTTTACTTACATGTTACTCACTGTTTATAGTTTCATTGCAGATGTTTAAAAGGTGAAGTCATTTGATTAAATTTCTTCTGTAATACAGTTCTTTGCTGGCTATTTAGTAAGTTGGCAGAGTATACTCAATTCCTTTTTTGTGTAGTAAGATGGACATTTTGCCAGTTATGTTATTTTACATTTTAAAAATCAGTAATTTATTGCTAGATTTTTACTTACTCGGATTTGTTGAAATGGATAGGATACCATCTGGGATTCAGGTTAAATATAGTACTTCAGGTCTTAATATGTCATAAATGCATTGCAGACTAAGTCCAAGTCATAACTCCATCATAGTACAGAACTTTGTCAGGAATATGCTATTTTGTTGGACCTTATCAACATGAATGATCTATGATAAGGTTTTTAACAATTTAAAAATACATTTGTTGTTTTAAAAGTTATGCTTTATCAGAATCATAATGAATTGAAGAGTGACCGTTTTGATGGTGTTAGTGGCATGAGAGAACTTATTTCTTTTTTGTGTGTGTGTGCTACCGGGGATTGAACCCAGGGGCATTCTACCTCTGCGCTACACCCCCAGCCCTATATTTTTATACTTTATTTTGAAACCGGGTCTCACGAAGTTGCGGAGGGCCTCACTAAGTAGAGAGAGAGAGCTGAGACTGGCTGTGAACCCGGATCCTCCGGTCTCCACCTCCCCAAAGTACTGGGATTATAAGCATGCGCCACCACACCCGGCTGAGAGAACATGTTTCTATTGTCTTAACAGCTATTAAAAGATTTATGTTAGCCGGGCGTGGTGGCGCATGCTTGTAATCCCAGTACTTGGGAGGCAGAGACCGGAGGATCTGGGTTCGCGGCCAGCCTCAGCTACTTAGTGAGGCCCTCTGCAACTTCGTGAGACCTGGTTTCAAAATAAAGGATAAAAAATAGGGCCTGGGGTGTAGCTCGGAGGTAGAACGCCCCTGGGTTCAATCCCCGGTACCGCAAAAAAAAAAAAAGATTTATGTTCCTCTAAATCCTGACATCTGACAGAAACATGTTATTCTGGGCATCTTTTTCAAAGAGTTAATATAAGTAGAGGAGTTCTTGTATAGCTAAACCACAAATAAAATCTTTTTGATTTCAGGTAACTATGGTGGTGGTGGGAACTATAATGATTTTGGAAATTACAGTGGACAACAGCAATCAAATTATGGACCCATGAAAGGGGGCAGTTTTGGTGGAAGAAGCTCTGGCAGTCCCTATGGTGGTAAGTAATTTTTTAATCAAAATTCTTCAGAGCTATTTTATTAAAATTTTATGTATGTTTGAAAACTCTTTTGTGTATTTCCAGGTGGTTATGGATCTGGTGGTGGAAGTGGTGGATATGGTAGCAGAAGGTTTTAAAAACAGCAGAAAAGGGTAGGTATCTTTAAATTTTTATCATGATGATAAAGAATATGTGGATCTGTTCACTGAGTGTAATAATTTTTTTATCCTGTATTATTCAACAGGCTACAGTTCTTAGCAGGAGAGAGAGCGAGGAGTTGTCAGGAAAGCTGCAGGTTACTTTGAGACAGTCGTCCCAAATGCATTAGAGGAACTGTAAAAATCTGCCACAGAAGGAACGATGATCCATAGTCAGAAAAGTTACTGCAGCTTAAACAGGAAACCCTTCTTGTTCAGGACTGTCATAGCCACAGTTTGCAAAAAGTGCAGCTATTGATTAATGCAATGTAGTGTCAATTAGATGTACATTCCTGAGGTCTTTTATCTGTTGTAGCTTTGTCTTTTTCTTTTTCTTTTCATTACATCAGGTATATTGCCCTGTAAATTGTGGTAGTGGTACCAGGAATAAAAAATTAAGGAATTTTTAACTTTTCAATATTTGTGTAGTTCAGTTTTTCTACATTTTAGTACAGAAACTTTAACAAAATGCAGTTTTGAAGGTGTTTCCTTGTAAGTTAACAAGTAAAGATCATTGTTAATTACTATTTTGTATGAATTTTGCTAAAGTTAACTGTAAAGAAACACCTACTGACTTGCAGTTTAAGGGGAATCTATTCTCCCCATTTCCAAACCATGATATGAATGGGCACTGACATGTGGAGAGAATAGATATTTGTATGTTTGAAATGTGTGTTTTAGATAAATAGGATTGGGTATTTAAATTAGCATATTTGTGAATTTAATAGCACTAAGATTATCTTCAAATGAAAAATCTCAAAATTCCTATTTGGTTTTTGTGCATTTTCTTTCAAAATGTAATCATGATTTTTAGTGTGTTAGATTTGCTGAGTCTTAGATGTGTTTAGAACATCTCCATTCTACATTTACCTTGGTCACATTTAAACTGCTGCCATAGTTTTTGGGTGTAAAGAAAAGAATGTCTGCTGCCCACTATTTAAATTCTGGAAGGGGTAGTGGATGTTTCTCCTCTCCCACCTTAAAAGCAATTCTTAACTTCAAGGTACAGGACCACTAAGCCTGCTATAGCAGAGCAAATTAGTGGGTACCTGGTTTTGTTCTTTTTTTTTTTCCAAAGCACATAAGACCCATAAATCTTGACTTTTTCCTTGGTTTAATTTTTTCTTTTTTTTCCCCCACATATAAGCTTTCATAGCAAGAGAATAAGTCACGTGTTGTTGAATCCTTAACTGGCTGGCATACTTTACTGTTTTTACCCTATACATTTTGCTGAATGACACTAAATATAGTTTAGGTATAATAATTATCCAAAACAATTTAATGCAGCAGAAATGTAGCACAGGTGCTTAGTACCAGCTTCTCACTTCCCAGAGACCTGAATTTAAATTTGGGTAGTCTTGAGTTCCTACTTAAATTCCCAAAGAACACACTGGTATTCCTTGTGTATATTTCAACCTAAATCATGTTGGTGTGAGTTATCAAATTGTTTGGAAGACCCTGGTTGAGAAGAGTTTTAGATAACAAAGTCATATATATATATATATATATATAAACCAATGTCTACTGTGTTGCGCCAGCTAGTGCTTACAATTTCATTGGAGCCCTAAGTTTGTGCCCTGCTGTTGTTCTTTCTTTGGCAGTTGAACGTTGAATTCAAGATTTTTATTTGGTTTTAAAAAGTACTAAGCAAAATAAGCAATAAAAAGGGGAATGGGGCGTGCTAGTGTTTGAATATGCTCTCTTGTTGCTCTAATTCTGTGCCTCTGTGCATTATTAATATTTGGATGCATGCAATGCCAGCATGGAAATCGGTCTTCACAGATACTGCAGTTTTCCAGAAAACACAAATCAATAAATGTAACAGACAACATTCCATTTGTTAATGGGCATATGTGAATAAGCAGTGTAGAAAATAGGCTAATAATAGAAAATGGTTAAGTCCTTCATAACTTCAAGTGTGGATATATAAATGGACACTGTCAATGTTCATAACTTAAACCTCGGGTACCTGGTCAAAATAATGCTTGGGAAACATTTTATTAAAATTGAGCTAAATTGTCTCAAGTTTTTTTATTCACATTTAATAAAGGTTGAAGGAATGGGGGAGATTAACATTTCCTGTTTTTATGTTTGTGAAATTGTTTGACACAACCTTGACAGTATCCTTTAAATGGCATATGAGGTTAATTGTATTGTTAACCAACTTTCTATGTTCTGGAACTAGTTTAATAGTGAAACATTTTCAGTAAGTCAATGTTTGCAACCTATAAGCAGGTGAAATCTGTGTATGTGACCTGTTTATAAGTTGTATTAGCTTAGCTTTTGTGAACAGTGTGGAAAAGTAAGCCATGAGGAGAGCGATTTAACCAGCTTTAAAGGACCTAAGATGTGCTTTTTAAGCACAGTGTGGATCAAAGAAAACTCACTAAGACAGGACTTCAGCAGCCTTTTGAGTATGGACAAGTCAGCATAAATAAAGAATGACAAGGCAGCAGCAAGAGCTTCAACTACTGAGAAGTGAAGGCATAAGATACTATGATGATAGTGAGCAACTTTCCAAAAGCTAGTTAAATCTGCTTATTACAACTGAAATATCGAAGAAAGTAGCAGGAAGGAGCTCTTCGCCTTTTTGGAACATCAATGAGAGATAGTTGCCACAGTCACTAGGTCTAGCATTTAGACCTGCAAGGAAGGGCAATAAGCATTAGGTAAGGCTTGAATTTGAATTTTTTCACTAATTAAACAGTAATTTTTTGTAAAGCAAGGTAAGAGTAATCTTTTTGATTTGCAGGTTGAATGAGAACCCTACTTGCCTAAATGAGGAATGTCTTTCCTACCATCTTAAATACGAAGGTTTCTGGCTGGGTAAGGTTTGTAGTTCACAGTAAAACTTGACGCTGTTTATTTCCCTACAAATCTATTACATATTTTAAAACTTCACCCCCCCTCTTTAGTAGGTACATTGGCAAGATTCTCAAGCTGAAAATTTATCTTGGTACTACATTCAATATGTTTCAAATGTTAGGCAGTTTTTAAAGTTCCCCTACAATGGCCATGCATGTTCCTCTTCAGTCAGATGTGGCCCCTATTCTTCATGTATACAATTCAGTATTAGAATCTTTAGGGTAGAGTCAAGTTTTGGTGAGGGAATGACCAACTTTTGTGAAAAGGTTTTGTAGTATGACTAGTAATGCACATTACTCTGCCAGGCCTCATAGTAGGAAAAAGACCTTCAAATGAATTTCCATGATTACCAGGTGATACCGACGTAAAATCATTCAAGTGGCCTCATAAGTTCTCTTGCATGTACATTCAGGGAATTAATTGGGCCAGTAGGACAAATTTTGGTTCTGCTCATTTTGGTTAATCTTTTGGCCACAAGCAGCAGGTTCCTAATTAAACTAATGCTCCTTTATAAAAAGACTTCTTTCCCAAAGAATAATTTGGCTACTATTCAGATCAGTTCATAAGGGCTATTTTTGCTGCCCCAAAAGGGCTTGTTGAGGTTTAATTCACTTTTTAATAACACCTTCAGGGGACAGATGCTCAAAACACTAGTTTCTAAGTTGTAGGTCAGCCATTTTCCTACATGAACAGGAGTAGTCAGTTTGCTATTGAGTTTATATTCTGAAAAAAGGTTAGCTCTGTAATAAGGATTGAATTTTTTCTACACATAGAATTGAGTCTTAAATAAGGTAACAGCTTTTTGATGATAAAATTCCTTCACTGCATCGTTTTTAGTGAAGCAGATTTCCTAAGATAGGACACTTTATTTTAAAGATTGTTCTTTCAGTCCATTTCATTTATGAAATAAAATGATTTCTTAAAAACAGTTCCATTGTCATTTCTGGGAAAAATATCATGTTCTCTTTACAGGGGGCAGAGGGGGAGCAGTGCTGGGAATGGAACCTGGGGCTTTGATCCTGCATATTAAGCAAGCGTCTCCCATTGACCTCTGCCCTTCCCCTCAGTGTTCACTTGTCATAGACTAGTTTTTGTTAAACTTGAAGGATACTGCTTCCAATGTTAAATTTCTTTTTTTAAAAAAAGCTTAAGTTTACACTTATGTCCTAAGAATATTTGTGAGGTAAAATAAAGTCCATTTGTTAGGGGACTAAACAAATTTGGTTTTAAGAATTCTGGGATAGGTTACAATTAGAAGTAATTGTATCTTGGAGTTCCAAAAATTTCAAAGTAGTGAATGGCATGCTAATGTGCAGGGGTAATGTAAGGATCATTAGCTTATCTAATTCACAATTTTAAAGCTTCAGTATGTTTTATTCTGATTTTTAAGACTTCAGAGGTGGTCTGTAATGAATTCAACTGTTTCCTTTGTAGTATAATGAAATGTTTACAGAAAATTTTTTCATTAAAATATTTTTAGAAATGTGTGTGTTGTTTTATCACTTTAACTGTTCATGTGACATGCTGTAGGTGGGTATTACAACTTTGGTAATAAAACAGTAAACTTGGAGTAAGCCTATATATAAAGTTATTTTAAAAGGTGTGGATTCTATTAAATGGAAAATAGGTGTACAAGAAAAGGTTTTTTAATTTATCACCACTTCATACTTGCTGTTTAAAAGGACACTTGGGTCTTGAAGGACAGAATAAGGTACTTGGGTGATGTGAGGAACCAACTTAGGGTTTCTGAAGAAGGGTAGTTAAGGCAAGTAAATTAATGAAAACAAAACTGGGACAAAGGTGAGGGTGGAGAGGCAGGGGTCCCCAGATGTTGGAAGTGTCTGAAAAATGGTTTCCTAACCTTGATAGAAGCAGTGGATTGGTTGAATACCTAATGGAGAGAGTGAATTGGGGATAGACGCTTTTGTGAAATTATTCTTAACCTACATTTAACAAGAAAAAGTAAAAAGGATGTGGTAAATGTCTGGTGTGATGATTTTGTGGGGTAGGGTTTTCAGAGTTTGATGTTTTAAAATGTTGGATATTCAAGTTTCTAGCTTTAACAGCTATTAGTGTTTTCCCAATATAATTAAGTGAAATACTTGGAGCCAGGTAGTGATTCCTAGCTGTTAGTAGCAGGGATTTTAACACATTTTGCTGGTATTCAGACACTGGTTTCATTCTATGTAAAATACTCTTGAGGAATTGTATACATTATAATTTTGATTTAATATGTTAACTCCTGAAGTAAAAAGGATGAGAGTGGACTTTATTTCCAACAATATTTGAGTGAAGTTTTTTTATAAACTGAAAACCTAGGAAATGGTAAAACATCTTTCATGTACCCATCACAGCTATTTTCTTGAAGATTGGTGTTTTCGTTTATAAAAATGGTATCCTGTTAGATATTACCTTGATTTAATTTTTGATTGAATATTTAATGTCAAGATTTGGAGGAAGTGAGATAGGCCTTCGCTGTTCATTGCATTTTAAAAACCTTAATGCCAGTTAAGGTATTAACTGGCAAGGGTGCACCAAACTGCATGTTCATTCATGTATAGTTTATATGGCAGTTCTGAAAGCTAGGTAGCAGGTAGAAATTTGCCCATACTGTTAAAGTTACAGAATTTTATAGTTGAAGTAAATGTGGATCAAGTTATACAAGGGCTTTGACAGCTTAAAAGTATTTTAAAAGCTGGGCATGGTGGCACAGGCCTGTAATCTGTGCTTGGGAGGCTGAGACAGGATGGCAGGTTTGAGGACAGCTTCAGCAAGTAATGAGACTCAGCAACCTAGCTAGCTAGACCCCGTTTCAAAATAAAATAAATAGGGTTGGGGGTGTAGCTCAGAGGTAGAATGCCCCTAGGCTCAATCCCCAGTACCACATACAAAGTATCTTAAAAAATAGGAAATGGTTAAATTACATCCATGTATATAGCCATTACATTTACTTTAAATGGTTGAAGGACATGTAATATTTGGATAAGGGATTTTGTCAAATGTTAACTGGCTATATATGAAGGTTATGGGACAATTTTCACCTTTTAAAACATTGCACCATGTGTTCTGTCAGCAGAAATGTGTAAAGTTACATCCTTTATATATTTACATAAAGAGATCTGATGGGTTGCCTGTTTGGAGTTAATCTCAGCCATCTTTTGTGCCCTCATTTAATAGGTATTGAAGAATGCAAGTAGGCTTTTATTTAAGTTTTGTCTAGCAAAAGTCTTGTGAGATTGGAAAAGTTAGAGGTTCCTTTTTATTTTTGTGCTCTCCTCTGACAGTTTGATGATAACCAACAAACCCCCTAAGAGTGTTGATTTTATATGTGTAAGTAGGTAGAACTAAACACTGAAAATAGCCAGACACTAATTTTGTGATTTGGTAATTGCTTTATACATTGTGAGGTCTAGTTGGTGGACATAACCTCTTTTAAGATGTTTAAATGATACTAAGATTTCCAACAGTAATCTGATCAGTACTGATTTAAACTAATAAAAGTCATAAGCACTTCATACTGTTGTGGTTTGTTGCTCAGAATTATTTAAGGACATGATACAGGTTTCATTAAATGTTAGTGAAAACAAGTAACTGTTCTCTGTCAAATTTTAACACCTAAATTCTGTCCAGCAACTGCATTTTTTTTTTTTACCTAATCCCTTTTTATGTAAGATGGAATACCTACCCTTGTCTACAGGTTACAAAGTGAAAATGGTCTTAGCTTAACCTAGTGCCTGCCTCATGGTTTGTAAAGATAACTGTTTTGGTAGGAAATATGTTTTCCTGGCAAGTGACACCCCCCCCCCCGCAATCCCAGAATAGGGAGGTTGACAAAGAGATCACAAGTTTGAGGCCTGCTTTAGCAACTTGAAACCCTGTATCAACGTGGTATGTCAGAGGTACAGTGCTTGTGGGTTTAAATCCCAGAACCCCTCCCTCCCAAAACCCTGAAGCCTGCCTAAAATTTAAATGGGTGAGCAGGCAGCAAAGTTTCAGTCATTAAAATTTTCCTCAATTCCCTAAAACACATCAACTGGGACAAATGTGATATGTTTAAATAGGAAGAATAACATGCATTCTGAGACCTAATTATAGGACCATGAGTATAGAAGTTAAGTTGGAACAGTCTCCCTTCAAAAATGGGGATGAGGGCCGGGTGTGGTGACGCACACTTGTAATCCCAGTACTTGGGAGGCTGAGACAGGAGGATCCAGGTTCAAGGCCAGCCTCAGCTACTTAGTGAGGCTCTCTGCAACTTCATGAGACCCGGTTTCAAAATAAAGTAAAAAACAGGGCTGGGGGTGTAGTTCGGAGGTAAAACGCCCCTGGGTTCAATCCCTGGTACCACAAAAAAAAAAGGGATATTTGTATAAACAGTATCATGCAATTAGGATTTCTAATACATTTGATGTTAATACATCAGAGGTCACTTTCTTTTTTTGATACTGGGGATTGAATGCAGAGGCATTCTACCTCCACGTTTATTTACTTTGAAACGATCTCGCTAAATTGCTGAGACAGGCTTTGAACCTGCGATATTCCTGTCTCAGCCTCCAAAATAGTAGCATGTGCCACCACGCCTGGCTAAAAGGTACTTTTTTTTTTTTTTGGTGGTGGTGGTACTGGGAATGGAACCCAGGGGCCTTCTACCTCCAGGCTACACCTCTAGACCTATTTTATTTCTTATTTGGAAACAGGGTCTCACTAAGTTGTTGGGAGCCTCACAAAGTTGCTGAGGCTGGCTTTGAACCTCCAATCCTCTCAGCCTCCCAAGTACCGGGATTTCAAGTGTGCACCACCGTGCCCGGTAGAGGTACACATTTTTAAAACTACAGAATTGAACACAGAAGCAGTTAAGGTTTAAAAGTTGGTGGGCCAAATTTAATCTGAGAAGAAAGCTAATTGAGGAGGGTACTGGGAATTGAACCCAGGGGCATTCTACCTTGGAGATAAACACCCCCAACTCCTACCACTTTTCTTGAAAACAGCGTCTTCATAAGTTGCCAAGGATCTCACTGAGATAGCTGAGGCTGGCCTCAAGTCTGATCCTCCTTTCTTAGCCTCCCAATTACCGGGATTATACGCATATGCCACCACACTAGGCTAAAGGCTATTTTTTTTTCAGTACTAGGGATTGAGTCCAGGGGCATTGTACCTCCAAGCTACACCCTCAGTCCTATTTACTTTTTTTTAAACAGTCTTGCACCAGGCGTGGTGGCGCACACTTGTAATCCCAGTACTTGGGAGGCTGAGATTACAGGTTCGGAGCCAGCCTCAGCAACTTAGTGAGACCCTGTTTCCAAATAAAAAATATATATATAAAATCGGGCTGGGGGTGTAGCTCAGAGGTAGAAGGCCCCTTGTGCCACACACACACACACACACAAAAATAGTCTTGCTAGGTTGCTGAGAGTCTTGCTACATTGCTGAGGCTTGAATCTGCAATCCTCCTGTGTCAGCCTCCCAAGTACTGGGATTATAGACTTGCACCACCACACCTAGCTAAAATATAATACTTCAAATGCAGATCGAGAGACATGAAACCAGTTCTAATTTTTTAGTCATGGATAAATTAGAATTTGTTCTATTTGAAAGTTTAAATACAAGTCTACATAATACAGTAAATTTAGTATTAAGTAATTTTAGGTGCCATGAGATTCTATGGTCATTTTGTAAGAATGAGCTGAAGAAAATATTTTTAAATTATGTTCAATTATGCAAATAAATAGAAATCTATTTCTGTGTGGCCCAGTAACACTCGGTCCACTTCTAGCATCAGCAAGTTCCAGGTAGTCTGGACATGGGGCCGCTAAGATTCTTGCCGCAACCTACCCCGCCATGATTTTGTCTAAGGATAGAAAATTTTTTCGACCCGAAATTATGGTGAGGTGTATTTTATCCTCCAGGGATCCATCCATCAGTCATCACTACTACCACCACCAGAGGAAATTCCTTGGCAACACGAAAAAAAAATTCAGGATAGCATTTTTGTATCTAATGAATCCCAGATTCATTAGATAGATCCATTAGTTATTTTCAATGCTGTGCCTTCCAGTCATCTGAGTCAAACTCTCCTGTTGAGCTAGTTTGAGTTCTTTTCACTTGTAACCAAAATATCCTAATACAAGGCTAAAGAAAACTGACCAAACACTTATCTTTTTTTTTAGTGTGCTTATTGTGAGCCAGAACTCACCTCCACTTTTTTTTTTTTTTTTTTTTTTTTTTTTTTTTTTTTTTTTTTTTTTTTTTTTTTTTTTTTTTTTTTTTTTTTTTTTTTTTTTGCGGTACCGGGGATTGAACTCAGGGGCGTTCTACCTTCGAGCTACACCCCTGGCCCTATTTTTCATACTTTATTTTGAAACCGGGTCTCACGAAGTTGCGGAGGGCCTCACTAAGTAGCTGAGGCTGGCCCCGAACCCAGATCCTCTGGTCTCCGCCTCCCAAGTACTGGGATTACAAGCATGCGCCACCACACCTGGCCTCACCTCCACTTCACAGATGAGGAAACGAGCCTGAGTGCTGAACTGAGTTGCTAGAGGTATTCTAAATGGAAAATGGCAACTCTAGATCATCCCATTCCGGGGCTGGGGGATTTCTACACTGTATTATTTCTAGTGGGTTGATAGAACTCATTTCCATCTAGTGCTTATTCTAAACATATACTTAAAATTTGAGTCTCTGCTTTCTGGACCTCCTTTTTGGTACCGGGGATCTATCCCAGGAAGCTTCTACCTCCAAGCTACTACAACCCCCAATCCTTTTATTTTTTTGAAATGGTCTCCCTAGGTTGTTGAGTCTTGCTAAATTGCCAAGGCTGGTCTGGAATCTGTGATCCTCCTGTCTCAGTCTGCCAAGTATTGGGATTACAGACATATGCCAGGCCACTAGACTCCATTTTGCAACTCTTAAAGGCAAAATGAAACAAATGACTGCAGTTGCTTAGGTGAAGAAACTGTGTACTATGAGTAGCTTGAAAATGCACATTTTCAAATGGTGTTTTTGAGAGGCCTTGTTTTGGTATCCTCTACATGTGTAATAGATCACAACATGTCCAAATGTGAACAAGTTTTTCTTGTTCCAGTCTTCTCCATTCCTGGGCAAGCTCAATTCTAACACTGCTTAGAAAGTCCTATTTCTACTTTCAAAATGCAGAATTGAGTACCTTCTGCTGTGCCCTAGACCAAGTCATATTGCACGAACCTCCCCAACTGGTCTCTGTACTTCCACCCTTGCCCTCTAACCCTAACAAAATTTAGAGGGACCTTTTAGTCTGATGGTGCTCCTGCTTAGCATGGCTAATAGCACCCCACTTCACTAGGGTGAAGTCCTGAAAGCTTGCAAGACTTCGTGCCCTGCCCCACCATCCCTCCCTG
Source organism: Glis glis (assembly GCA_004027185.1). Classification (NCBI taxonomy): domain Eukaryota; kingdom Metazoa; phylum Chordata; class Mammalia; order Rodentia; family Gliridae; genus Glis; species Glis glis. Next base: position 14,785 of record PVJS01047911.1, read on the forward strand.
GTTTTATTTAACCCCATCTTCAGCCACATTGTCCTTTTTCTCACACAGGCCTTGGCCTTTAGACTTCCCTTGTTCCATGTGCAATGTTCTTTGCTATCAAATGGCTTTTGCTAGCTCTCTTGCACCTTCAAATGTGACCTCAATATGGCTTTCTTATCTGCAACGCTATTTTAAGTTGAAATGCTTTTACTGATTTTCCCAGTCTTTTTTTTTTAAGACAGGTCTTGCTAAGATGCCTAGGCTGGCCTTGAATTCATGATCCTCCTGCCTCAGTCTCCCAAATAAGCAGAGATTACAGGTATACATGCCACCATGCCTGATACCAATCCTTTTCTAACATGATAAAGTATGCTTGCTTTCTTCACTAGAATGTGTTTTAGAAGGACAGGGATATTGGTTTAGTTCTTTGTACTTCAAACAATGCCTAGTGCATAGTAGGCACACATCTGTTGACATGAATTAATGAATCAAAAGTTTTCATGTC
>PVJS01047912.1:0-15262 GCA_004027185.1 Glis glis
AAAAAAAAAAAAAAAAAAAAAAAAAAAAAGAATAAGTACTATGACTTCTTAAACAAGAGAAAATAATAAAATTATTGTAAATGGTTAAAATAGTATAGAATTACTGTAATTATAAAAACTAAAAAAAGCTGAAATGCAGGTGTAAATATTTTAAGCTATTGTAATCCATGAAAGTTTAGTGTTAGTCATATTCTTCTGTATTTTATAAAACAGAATAAGGAAAATGAATCTGAAAAAACAACATTTAGATAAATATCTAATTAGTAGTGTCATAAGTATATGTTTATATGAACAGTTCAAATAATGCTGAGTTCATATATGAAGTTATCAAACCAAGTTCAATATTATGTGCAAGAAATGGGAGGGAGCAGGGTGGAATCCCGGAGGAAACATAACAAGCATTGTATGTGAATATATTTTTATCACTCTGAACCTCCTTATGATGTATAATTACAATGAACCAAAAAGTATAAGTTTATATGGACAAAAAGTATTGTGAATACATGTAAACTAAATGGAACTATGTTATAAACTATTTCATAATAAGAGTGGGTTTTGGTCAAATAAAGATAAAATGGAATAGAAGATCATTTTTAATCACAATCATGTGTTTCCTTTCTCAACAGGTATTCTCAAGAGGTTGCCATCTAATGCCATTCAAGGTCTACAAAACATCATTTTTGCATGTCTCCTACAACAGGATTACTTTACAGAAACCAGCTTCTTTTTCAAGAGTATAATTTGGACCCTGTCTCAGAAAGAAGGTATAGTTTTTCTTTTATTTAAACTGCCTTTAAAGTTAAAAGGAATGTTGAAGTAAATAAAAAGCATAAAACCCTGTGGGTCATTGATGTAGCTCCTCATTTAGGGAATTGCTTTACTATAGTTGAAGCTTAATATATTATGTACTCAAATTAGGTGTTTTATCTTTGAAATGAAAACACCATAATTGTGTCAGCAGACAAACACTACAAATATTCTGGAAATATTAAAGTGAAAAGTGGTAAAATATTTTCCTTTTATTTGATTTTTAGTTTGATATGATCATGTAAATACACATGGATGGTATAAAATTGCTCAAAATAGTGAGAGAAGCAATGCTGTGGTGTCGCTTCCTGTGTCACGATATTGTCCTCAGCCAGTGCATAATGTGCTAGTTGGTAGAGTTTGTGTTTTTTGATGTATTCCAGTTTGAAGACAGCCATTAAGTAAAGTGAGCAGGAAATCATGGGAAGAGACAGGAGGAGCCACCCCACCAGGGCAGGTGATCCCCTGAAAGAAGACGGTGATAATGCTGTGGTTCAGCAGCTCCATATTCTTATGTACTTACTGATCAACAAAAATTATTCAATATTAATTGTACCTACTATGAGTAGAATGGACCATTGTGTAATTTAATAATAGCGCTTTAAATGAATACCCTAAAATGCTTTAAAATGCATGATTAGACATATGTTTAATATTCATTTCCAAGTGGGCACCAATAGACGATCTCAAATTAAATTCAATGTGTGCTACTTAACTATAATACTTACAATGTATTTGTTAGATAATCAACCAAGGAGGTCAATTCATTCTGCATAAGGATCATTTATCCTTGTTTTCTAATTATTTATAAAATATTGACAACAACATACCCTGTTTCAAAGTTGTCACACATCTGTCCTCTAAATTGTCAGCTTAATTCAAGTTAATTGATTCAAAATATTGGAGAGTATTTTCCTCCACCTATTATATATTTTCAATTACTTCAGGCTTGAAAATTAAGGTAAAAGATGAAAAATGACTGAATTGTAGTTTGAGAGCAGTTTCCGGGAAAAGTGTAAAGATTGAAAGTTTTTACCAGTACATTTGATTTTACTTTCTACTAGCCACATCCCAATTCTTGGAAGTCATTGCAGAAAACTTTGCATTTTACATGCATTCCATTAATTCCATTAAATCATGTCAATTTGTCGTTTTGATTAAAGGGCCTAGATGTCCTTAGATTTGTGCAGAAGAACCATAAATTTTCTTCTTTAAAAAATATATAGGTCCTCTTGGGGTGCATGGGGGAGGGGAGAAATAATGAAGGAAACACTTCCGTTGGCATTTGTACATAGGTGAGAATACCAATGCCAATCTCAATATCTTGTTTAGGGAAGGGGGGAGTGGGGAGGAAGCCTGCGGAAAACCCGCCAAGTGCTGTGTGCATGTGTGTCACTATTACTGTGAACTACATTATGATGTGAAGTTATAATGCACCAATAAAATTATTAAAATATTGAAAACAAGGGAAGAAATGGGGTGGGGAAGAGGATGGAAAGTTGCTAACAGTGAAACCCTAAACCATGGAAAAAAGTGAGTTCCCCATAAATTAGTACATTTGCTGTATTCTAAATTAGATCTTAGGACAAATTTTGCCATCATAGTTGTGCTTGTTACAGCAAGAATGATCTCAGAATACGTTACATGCCCAAAATAAAATTTAAAAAATTATCTGTATTCTGTCTACAAATATAAACATCTTGTAAGTGGTGTTTCCTATATGTGAAACATTTTATTCATAACTCATAACTATGGAAGCATCTTAACAAATCAAACTCTGTATTAATGTTCTAATTCCGAGATATCTGTGAATACTAGAGGTAAAATAAATCCAGGCACCTTCACTGAATTTTGCAATGTTAATAAAAGGTTATTTGTGGTGCTTGTGATATTCAACGAAAGGCAACTGAACACAGTGTAACAGCTGTAGGGTAAGAGGATTTCAGATCTAAAGCTCATTTCCAGATGGGTGGTACACAGGAAATTTAAATTTTTGCTAGACATCTCAGCAGATGGAAATAGAATGGAGTACATGTTTTGGCCACATGTGAACTGGTGAATTCTGTCAATTACTAACTGAATTGTATTAAATTCATATAGTTCAACAGAACTCTTGTTAGTTTTTGAGAAGAGTTTTTTTTTGTCAAGCTATTAATAAATCCAGCTTCCAAGTTGAGGATATAGAGTTTATTTAACTGCACAGGGAACCTGTGGAAGCTGGTCGGCACAACAGGGTTGACTCTTACGTCACTCTTACTATTGTTCTACCCAACTAATTGAAAAGCATATTGGTAGAATAGAAAGCAAATGAAACAGACCAGACACTACAGTAGAACATAAGTGAATTAAAAGTGATGAATCTGATGAGAGTGTATTTACAGCATCACTTTAAATAAGACCCCATTTCATTCATGTACTGTGCATAATCTGTCACTACAACCACTAAAGACATTCAGGGGAGATGCTGACAGTTTCATCTTGACACAACCAACTAAATCCCTGCCATAATAAGAGGCAGCATATATTAAAAGGGGTCCTGAGTTCAGCCTCTGAGAATGAAATGTTTCCTGCAGTAACTTACACAACTCTCTCCAGTAGACGTTGGCTCTGTTCCAAGAGGAAGAGCTTCATTCCATTAGCAAGGAGCCTGCATGGCTCTGGGTTTATAGATTTTCTCAATTGGCAGCTACTCATCACCTAATGAAAGAAAATCTGTATTCCTTAGTATCAAAAATGAAACTGGAGGGCATTAAAGCTGAAAAGAGTAGAATGGAATGATCTCCAAAGTTCAAAAATAGGAAATTTATCTTCATCATTAATAGTCATAAACATTACATAGAAATTAAAAAGAAAACTTTTGCATGTATTAGTTGCTGCATATATATATATATATTTTTATTTTAACAGCATTGCTACTTGGTTAAATGTTTACAGTATAGCATCTGGAATTAACAATTTAAAATAACAAAGGAATTTCCATGGAGACCATTTTGTATGAATACTAGAAAGAATTTTCTAAGGACTGGAGTGTCCATAATAGTCTTTGGGGGCAGTATGTCCAGAGCAATGGAAAAGGATAATTTCTAATCATCAGAAAAGGAGATGGAACAGTTCCTTACAAAATTGTTATTCAGTAAAAAAGTAACAAAATCTTAGCTTACATTGAGGTGTTTCTTATACACATCTGTATTTTTCCATTAGTAAAATTAGTTATTTATTTTAACTATATCTGTAGTTCTTTTAAAGAAAAATACAGTTTTGAAATATTGTGTAGGAAATTTTTATATGAAGTATTAAAGGTGACTAATTAAGTGAACTAAAATAGAATGATTAAGTAATTTATCAATTGGTATGAAATATTGTACAATTTGAAGTTCTATATACTTTTCAGTAAGCATTTATCTCTGTCAGTTGTAGAGGTGAAAGGGGGTGGTTCAATGGCTGCCAATGGATTATTCTCAGTATCAGCCTATTCATAGGAGATATATTGGAGAATTAATATTTCTTTTTTTTTTTTGCGATACCGGGGGATTGAACGCAGGGGTGTTCTACCTCCGCGCTACACCCCCGGCCCTATTTTTTTATACTTTATTTTGAAACCGGGTCTCACGAAGTTGCAGAGGGCCTCACTAAGTAGAGAGAGAGAGAGACAGGGAGAGAGAGAGAGAGAGAGAGAGAGTGAGCGAGCGCACGCGCGCGAGCTAAGTCTGGCCGTGAACCCAGATCCTCTGGTCTCCGCCTCCCAAAGACTGGGATTACAAGCGTGTGCCACCACGCCCGGCTGAGAATTAATATTTCTCAACTGGGAATTCTTAAGCATCTGAAAGAGAACTTTGGTATGATACCCAGTAGTGGTATAGCCGGATCATATGGTGGATCCATTCCCACTTTTCTGAGGAATCTCCACACTGATCTCCAAGTGGTTGAAGTAGTTTGCAATCCCACCAACAGTGTAGAAGAGACCCCATTTCCCAACATCCTCACCAACATTTGTTGTTGTTTGTCTTCTTAATGATTGCCATTCTAATTGGGGTTAGATGAAATCTTAGAGTAGTTTTGACTTGCATCTCCCTGATTGCTAATGATGTTGAACATTTTTTCATGTATCCATTGGCCATTTGTATCTCTTCTTTCGTGAAGTGTCTATTCATTTCAGTTGCCCACTTCTTGATCGGATTATTTGTATTCTTAGTGTAAAGTCTTTTAAGTTCTTTGTATATCCTAGATATTAGACCTCTGTCAGAGGGATAGCTTGCAAAGATCTTCTTCCATTCTCTAGGCTTTCTCTTTAGGCTCTTGATGGTTTCCTTTGATGAGCAGAAGCTTTGTAGTTTAATGCTATCCCACTTATTAATTCTTGTTTTAATTTCCTGTGCTTTGGAGGTCTTGTTGAGGAAGTTTCTACCAATGACTATATGATCGAGTGCTGGACCTATGGCTTCTTCTAATAATTTCACAGACTCTGGTCTAACTTCCAGGTCTTTGATCCATCTCCAGTTGACTCCTGTGCTGAGTGAGAAGTAAGGATTTAGTTCCATTTTTCTACAGGTAGATAATCAGTTTTCCCAGCACCATTTGTTGAAAAGACTGTCCTTTCTCCAATGTATCTATTTAGCACCTTTGTCGAAAATCAATTGACTATAAGTTTGTGAGCTTGTTTCTGTATCTTCTATTCTGTTCCACTGGTCTATATGTCTGTTTTTGTGCCAATACCATGCTGTTTTTATTACTATAGCTCTGTAGTACAATTTGAAGTCAGGAATTGTTATGCCTCCTGCATGGTTCTTATTGCTGAGAATTGCTTTGGCTATTCTGGGTCTTTTATTTCTCCATATAAAATTAATGACTGATTTTTCTAGATCTGAGAAAAATAATGTTGGTATTTTGATAGGGATTGCATTGATTGTGTAGATCATTATTGGCAGAATGGCCATTTTGATAATATTTATTCTGCCTATCCAAGAGCAGGGGAGATCTTTCCATCTTCTAAGATTGTCTTGAATTTCTTTCTTCAGTGTTCTATAGTTCATTGTAGAGGTCTTTTACCTTTTTGGTTAAGCTTATTCCTAGGTATTTGATTGGTTTTGAAGTTATTATGAATGGAATTGTTTTCTGGATTTCTTTCTCAGTGGATTCATGGTTGGCATATATGAAAGCTACTGATTTTTGTAGGTTGATCTTGTATCCCGCTACTTGCTGAATTTGTTAATCAGCTCTAGTCGATTTTTGGTTGAGTTCTCTTGGTCTTCTAGATATAGGATCATATCATCTGCAAATAAAGATAATTTTAATTCTTCTTTTCCTATTTTAATTTCTTTGATATCCTTCTCTTGTCTTAGTGCTCTGGCAAGAGTTTCGAGGACTATATTGAAAAGGAGTGGTAATAGTGAGCATCCTTGTCTTGTTCCTGTTTTTAAGGGGAATTCCGGAAAATTTCCCCCATTCAATATGATGTTGGCTTTGAGTTTCTTATATATTTGATTTAATGACGTTGAGTTATGTTCCTTCTATTCCAATTTTCTGTAGAGTTCTTAACATGAATGGGCGTTGAATTTTGTCAAATGCTTTTTCCTCATCTATTGAAATGATCATGCGATTCTTGTTTTTAGTTCGATTTATATGGTGAATAACGTGTATTGTTTTGCGTATGTTGAACCAGCCTTGCTTTCCTGGGATGAAACCAACTTGGTCGTGGTGTACGATTTTCTCAATATGGTTTTGAATGCACATGGCTAGTATTTTATTTAGAATTTTTGTGTCTATGTTCATTAATGATATTGGTCTGTAATTCTCTTTTCTTGGGGTTTCTTTATTTGGCTTTGTTATTAATGTGATGTTGGCTTCATAAAAGGAATTTGGAAGAATTCCATCTCTTTCAATTTCATGGAGTAGTTTGTGAAGTATTGGTTTTTGTTCTTCTGTAAAGGTTTTGTAGAATTTGCCTGGAAAACCATCTGGACCTGGGCTTTTCTTTGATGGAAGACTTTTTATTGCTGTTTCTATCTCTGAGCTTGTTATTAGTCAATTCAGGTTTTCTGTATCCTCTTGGTTCAATTTAGGTAGGTTGTATGTGTCTAGAAATCTTTCGATTTCTTCCATGTTTTCCATTTTGTTGGAATATAAGTTTTCAAAGTAGTTTCTTATGATCCCCTGGATTTCTCCACTATCTGTGGTGATATCCCATTTTTCATTTCTGATTTTGGTAATTTGGGTTTATTCTCTCCTTATTTTGGTTAGGTTAGCTAGTGGTTTGTCAATCTTGTTAATCTTCTCAAAGAACCAGCTTCTTGTTTTGTTGATTCTTTGTATTGTCTTTTTATTCTTCATTTCATTAATTTCTGCTCTGATTTTAGTTATCACCTGCCTCCTACTGGCTTTGAAATTCAACTGTTCCTGTTTTTCAAATTCCTAGAGGTGTGTCATTAGGTTATTTATTTGGATGTCTTCTGTTTTTCTTATGTTGGCACTCAGTGCTATAAATTTTCCTCTTAACACTGCCTTAGTGTCCCATAGATTTTGGTACATTGTGTCTCTATTTTCATTTAATTCCAGGAAATTTTTTATTTCTCCCCTTATTTCTTTTCTGATCCATTCCTCGTTCAGAAGTGTATCATTCAGTCTCCATGTATTTAATGTGATTACTTTTAGTCTTCCTGTTGTTAATTTCCAGTTTCATTCCGTTGTGATCTGAGAAGATGCAGGGAATTATATCACATCTTTTGAATTTGCTGGTGCTTGCTTTATGACCCAGTATGTGGTCTATTTTGGAGAATGTTCTGTGGGCAGCTGAGAAAAAAATGTGTATTCAGGTGTTGCTGGTTGAAATAATCTGTATGTGTCTATTAGATCCATTTGGCCTATGGTTTTCTTTCAGTCTGAACAATCTTTATTCATCTTTTGTCTGGAGGATCGATCTAGTGGCGTGAGTGGTGTGTTGAGGTCTCCCAATATTATTGTGTTTGGGTCTGTTTGGCACCTGATGTCCTGAAGACTTTGTTTTATGAATGTGGGTGAGCCCATATCTGGGGTATAATGTTTACTATTATTATATCTTCTTGTTGTATTGTCCCTTTTATTAGTAAGAAGTGACCCTCTTTGTCTCTTCCGATGTGTTTTAGCTTAAAGTCTGTTTTGTCAGATATAAGCTTTGCTACCCCTGCTTGTTTTCAATCTCTGTTTTCATGGTATATCTTTTTTTCCATCCTTTTACCTTTAGTGTATGAGTATCTTTGGCTAGAAGGTGAGTTTCTTGCAAGCAGCATATAGTTGGGTTATTCTTTTTAATCCACATTGCCAGTCTATGCCTTTTAATTGGGGAGTTGAGTTCTGTGACATTCAGTGTTATTATTGAGATATGATTTTTGTTTCCTGTCATTTTGAATTCTGTTTTCTTTTTGTTGCAGTGACAAATCTCCTTGTTTAGTTGCCTACCTGGTGGAGTTCACCTCTCCTGTGGTTCTGAAAATTTCTTGTTTTTCCTTCTTTGTGATTTATTTCTTTTAGGATTTTCTCCAGTGTTGGCTTGGTCCTCATGAATTCATTAAGTGTGTGTTTATCATGGAACATTTTTATTTCTCCATCAATTTTAACTGATAGCCTTTATGAATATATCAGTCTAGGTTGGAAGTTGTTTTCTTCCAGGGTCCGGAGTACTTCATACCGATACCTCCTGGCATTCCTGACTTGGGTTGAGAAGTCTGGGTGATTTTTATTGTTTTGCCCCTGCATGTCACCGTTTCTTTTGCTCTTGCTGCTTTTAGGATTGTTTCTTTGGTCTCTACATTAAACATTTTAATTATTACATGGTGTGGTGAGGTCCTTCTTTGGTCCTGTCTCAACGGAGTTCTATAGGTCTCCTGTATGTGAATGTCCAAATCCTTTTCTATGTGCGGAAAATTCTCTGAAATTATTTCTTTGAAGAGATTTCTTATACCCTTGGTCTGTGTTTCTAATCCTTCTTCAATGCCTTTTATCCTTATTTTTGGACGTCTTGTATTGCTCTGTATTTTTTGGATGTCCAGGGTGTGTTTTTGTAATATTTTCTGTATATCGTTGACTGTGTTTTCAGTTTTGAATGAACTGTCTTCCAGGAGTGATACCCTGTTTTCTATATGGTCGAGCCTACCAGAGTTGGTTTCTATTGCAGTCTTTAATTTGTTTATTGACTCCTTCATTTTGTTCAGTGTTTCTTTCTGATTCTTTCTTAGAGCCTCAACTTCCTCCTGCATCTCCTCTACACTTTCTTTGAGGCCTTTCATCATTCTGAAGATCAAAATTCTGATTTCTCCATCTTGCATTTCTTGTAGGTCAGTATCAGTAATCTCACTTGATACATTGTATTTCTTGTTTCTTCACTGTTCCTCATTCTCATATTTTCAGTGTTTTCAATTTTGTGTTTCTTTGCCTCCGCATCATCTTCCTTTCTATGTATAAGACTTCTTGATGGTACCTTTAGACCCAATTGGGTCAATACACTGCAGGCTGTGGTTTCCTCCCATCAGGTTGACCAGGTCAATGTGTGTGTGTGTGTGTGTGTGTGTGTGTGTGTGTGTGTTGGGGGTCATGTAGGTTCCAGAACTCGGGTGTTGGCATGTGAAATGCACTTCGAGGCACAGTGTTGGATGTGGGCTCTGAGGCATGGGTGTTGGATGTGAGCTCCGAGGTGCGGGTGACAGAGCCAGAAGGTGCCCAGTCTCTGAGGCGTGGGTGCTGAGGGTTGCCTGGCCCCCAAGTGCTCTGGTTCTTGGGGGGCATCGCTGGAGGTTGCCCAGTCTCTGATGTGGGGCACTGAATATCTTGCGCGGCCCGAGGGGGGTGCGAACTCTGGGTATCAGGCTGAGGTGCCTGAGGGTGCACGGGCTCTGAGGCATGGCGCTGAGGATCGCACGTGAGGTGTGCGGGCTCCTGGAACTTGGGTGGCGGCGCCGGTGTGTACCCTGGCTCTGAGGTGGCATGGAGGGTCAAGCGGGTCTCAGGTGGTGGCACTGGAGGGTATCCAGTCACTGAAGTGTGGCACAGGTGCTCCCGTGCAGATGAGAGAGGTGCAGGCTCTGGGTGTCGAGTAGCAGCTCTGGAGGGCGTGGGAGTCCAAGGCGGGGCTCGAGGGCTGCCCAGGTCTCTTGTGGCAGTATTGGCATCTGGGGCGGGAAGCGGAGGGTATCCTGGGTTGCCTGGGATGGCACAGCTGGCCCAGGCGGGGTGCCAGGGGGCCGCCTGGGTCTCATGGGATGGCGTATCTGGTCTAGGCGTGGCGCAGCTGGCCGCCTTGGTCGCGCGGGACGGTGCAGCTTGCCGCCTGGGTCACTCACGGCCCACACGCTAGGGCAGCCTTTGAAGGGTATTCAGGATCTGCTGCTGTGATGGCTACACCACTCACAGAATGCTGCTCCAGTTTCTCCTTCTGATCTGCCTGTGGTGCCGAGGGCTGTTAGCCCCGGCTAGGGTCCAGGGTAAGATGGCTCCTTACCAATCCTGCAGACACGGGATTGCAGTTTTCTGTGGGAATCTGTAGCTGGTAGACTCTGTGTCTGTGTATTCATACTCAGGTTACTGGATTTTGGGTTTTGGTTCTTCTGTTGCTGTGCAATATTGTTTAGTTCTGAGCCCCTGAGGTGATTCTGAGAGGATTTTGAGGCAGGCTCGTTCAGGGGCTCCTATTCCATCGCCATCTTGTATCTTCCCCATTAGTAATATTTGTATTATGGGGCTCTTGTGTGATATTAGAGTGACATAGGAAAGTGTTACCATCCTATCTGTCATAAATCATCGTAACATTGGATTAGTTGCATTAAAAAGCACTTACTCGTAATTGAAATATGATTATATAATGCTGTACTGGATTTTGGATTAGTATGTAGCACATTTTCTACTTCTCATGTTCTACAGTATATTAGAGGGCCTAGGATCCTAACAACTGCATTTCTTTTAGCACTTGCCAACACTATTCAGGATCAGGTGCCACACAACAGGAGGCATATGAGATAGGAAAGTGTAAGAAAAGCAGAAGTCCTGCCATTGTCCTTCTGGCTGAAGGGGTTCCTCAATGCTAGAAGCTGTGCTCGTTGCTGGTAGTCATCTAGAGTTCCTGCAATTCCCACCTGGGTTGTAGAATGCTGGAACCTTGTTAGACTTAACTTGACCACTACCTCATAGATTTAATTTCCAGGCAATATCTGTATTACCCTACATACTTTATATTCTGTATGTGCTTCTCAAGTAAAATAATTAAACATTTCATAATTATATCCTGTATATAACTTTTAATAATATTTGGATATTTAAGATATCTGATATTAAGCTAGGATGTGAAATGAAAACTATTAAAGTATCTCTGAGATTCTATTTGGGGTAAAGAAGAAAGTGAAAGATTATCCTTGTGTCTCTATGTCACTATAGCTAATCATATTGTTTTAAGATTGCAGCGATGCTTAGAAACAGAAATAACAAAGATGAATACAATAGACTTTTCCATAGACTGGATTTTCCAGGCCACTTAATCCTCTCTAGTTTCTTCATCACCCTCCAACAAACTTAGTGATAACAGATTTTGACACTATTGTCCTCATAGTTACCTGCTTTGGTAGAATAAAAAGTGCTATCCTCTCAAAGCTATTGGTAAAAATAACAAACTTATAAAATCTTTCTCTCTCTCTTTCACACACACACACACACACATACACACACACATATGCCCTTTACTCTTAGAACTTCTCAAACTCTCATTCCTACCAACCATATAAACTCCTCTGAAAGCAATTCTAAAAGATTTTATAGCTCTGTTTCACAATTCATGACAGGTTAATAATACAATGTGAGAAGATAGCTGGGCTTCTAGAAATAGACTTAGGACCATTCTATGAACTGAGATTTGAGAGCTGTCAGTCTCACTATGGCAATTAGAAGAAACTGTACACATATTGAAGAACCCTGCATGCAAAGCAACTTAGAAATACTTCATGAAGTAGTTAACAGCTGTAAAGGTACTATATATGCAATATATTGGGATAAACCATTTTCTCAGCCATATATTACTAAGTTTATGCTACTAAGGTAGCCTACTAACCACATGTGCCCTTCCAGCACTTGAAATGGCACTAGTTTGAATTGTATCATGAGAATAAAATACATTTCAAAGCTCAGTATGAAAAAATATCAAATATTTTATTAGAATTTGATTTCATCTTGAAATAATATTTTAGATATAGTAATTTAATAAAAGATATTATTAAATTACTTTTTAATTTTTATGTGATTAATAGAAAATTTAAAATTATGTACATGCATTGCATTTGTGGCTTGCATGTTTATATTGAATAGAGCTGCTCCAAGGTATTTCAGCAATATCACATAAGTACTGATTAAAGCAATTACTAGATAGATTTATTTAGTTTGTTCAGATGTAGAATGCTGTATCAGAACATTAAACACTAATTCCATAAAAAGTGCCAAAGTTCCAACATAATGAACCATAGCTCTAAATATCAATGGGGAACTATTACTATTTTGTTTGAAAGTTATTCATGTGTTTACATATTTTGTCTTACTTATATTTGCCAATATCATCTTTGTATTTGAAGATTTATGTAAATAAGATTATTTTCCTTTTAATGAAATATTAAATGTAGTTCTAATATACGTAGTTTCTATTTTGCCTGATTTTAGTAGACATTATTGGACATTCTTGTCATCAACCAAATATTAGAAAAACTAATTGGATGCAGTCACCATGTGTCTAAAATATATTTCCTTTGGAAGCCATACCTGTTGCACCAGGACTCTTTCACCAGCTTCTTCTAGGTCAGATTGGTACAACTTGTAATAATAGCAATAACTGAAACTCATCGTTCACTTACTAATTGTGAGAAGCTGCTCTATGATTGATCCTCATAACAGTTTACTAATTCAAGACTATTAAACATGCCCCTCACTGGTGTCATTACCTGAGATAGACTTTATTTATTGTGCTATTGGGGATCAAACCTGAGATTGACTTTAGATAGATTGAATCTAGGGCGGCCCGACACTTGGTAGAACAGGCTTCCATGATGCTGGAGAAGCATCGTAGAATAGGACACAGACCCTTCAGGTGGGAAAATGTTAGTGAGGACAGGATTTGTCGTGCAGGGTGTGGGAGGATCTGAGGATTATGGTCTGGGGCAGTGACGACATATATTACTGAGGTATAATCAAAACATGTCCAGATTGTGTGAAAACACACTGAATCTTACAATAGATGTTTTAGACAAATGTGTGAGTTTTCTTTAACCTAACCTTAATCTTGGGCTAAAAGTAACTTTTTTGGTTTTAGACTAAGTCTATCCTTCACTATATTGAAAGGGTATGTTGACACACACTAGTAAATTCAGCAGATTTCCATTAAATTATTATTTCTAGCTCCTCAAGCACTAAGTAAAATTATATCTCAAGTTAGCTATTTGATTTAGTTAATCTAGTATAAAATGGTCAAAATAAGTTGTTAACAGAATGTTTCGCTTTACATTGCTGTGTTCTTATCTTGAATGGAGAACCTTAAGTGTATAACTGCCATGTTTAGAGTTGATTAAAAGACATAGTTTTCACAGGGTAGACAGGAAAGAAACTGGTGAAATTTTTGTAAATATACTTTTATTGGTACATGCGAAATGTTTTAACTATTGTTTACTCATTTGTCTTATATCTCTAATGCTATTGTCTTTATTGTGGAAGAAAGGCAATTTTTCCTATTTAATTCCTGATTTTCTCAATGTGTTAAGAACTAGAGTGGATAAGTGTAAGAACTAAAGTTTTCAGATAAACTATGACTATAGAAAGACCAATAGGACCATGACATGGTAAAAGGGAAGCACTTTTAGAGGTACAGATTTTTATAAGAATTACAAGGTTTTAAAGAATTTTAGCCGGAATTTTAAAGTCATGTGAAGATGTGTACAGAGTGTTCATTAGTCCCTTCTGAAGCTGAGAGGAAAGCAGTGTATTTTTGATGCTTTTTCCCCCTTAACTTGTTTTGTGTATAGGCAATGCATTCACTGCTTTCTTAATATTAAGTCTAATGAGAAATGATGATATACATGATCTTAGAAGAGACTTCTGAAATGCATGTTATAGATATAATTTTAATTAGTTTATAAATATTAGTAAAACTAATAAGGTACACACTTTTTAAGAAATATCTATTGCTTTCTACTTGAGGTTTTTCAAAGAATAAAGGCAAGTATTTATGGAAAATATTTTTAAGAATTTCTAAGCCGGGCATGGTGGCACACAACTCTAATCCCAGTACTCAGGAGGCTGAGACAGGAGGATTGCAGATTCGCTGCCAGTCTCAGCCACTTAGTGAGACCCTCCCCAATTTAGTGAGATGCTGTTTCAAAATAAAGAATAATAAGTAAGGCTGGGGATGTAGCTCAGAGGCAGAATGTCACTGGATTCAATCCCCAGCACCACAAAAACAAAACAAACAAATTCAACAACAACAACAACAATTTCTGAAGTATAATGTCAATAGGTCTATGTCCCGTAAAAATCAAAGAAATAAAAAAATGATAAATCTATACAGAATTGTTTTCTTTACTATTTAAATTATTTTCATATCAAAATTGTAATAATCATTAAACTATAGTACTTCAGACTATTATATACCATATTATACACTTTAATTCAAATCCATTAACTTATTTGTGAAAATTAAATCACTATAAGATGTAAAATAAAAACTTGTCTTTTTATTTTTTTTTTGAATAGTCTCTTCATCTCACACTAGTATTATAAGTAGGAATTAATTTTATACTGTTATTAACACAAAACATTTCAAATATGTAGTATAACAAAATATCCACTGTGGCAGATAAGATACACATAGTCATTTGAAAATATTTGTCCAAATTATTCTAAAATATATATTTGCATTGAGCATAAGCAGGCAGCTATATACTTGAATCTCATTTAAAAAATTGTTTTGCTGAATTGTCTTTGTTGTTTGCTATTAATTTGTATGGGGGCATAGTAAGATTCAGTAATACTAAAATTACAGAAATGAATCGGTTATGTTTCGCGCATGTCCGACAGTATTCCATGAGGGTCTGTAGTGGAGCAGTGGTGAAGAATGTCTCACTTTTCATTCTGCCAATAACAATTGATCTCTTGATTAACTTTCTTTTGTTCAATTTTATTTTGTTGTTTGTTGCTACTGTTCAGTGAGGATAGGGTAGGTTGTTAATGGTTTAAATTTCATGGGTTCTTTTTATTTTTTTATTTTTTATTTATTTTTTTATCCTAAATTATAGTGAGATAACACCAGCAATTCTTTTGTGTGTGTGTGTGTGTGGTACCGGGGATTGAACCCAGGGGCGTTCTACCTCTGCGCTACGCCCCCGGCCCTATTTTTTATACTTTTATTTTGAAACCAGGTCTCACGAAGTTGCAGAGGGCCTCACTAAGGAGAGAGAGAGAGAGAGAG
>PVJS01047914.1:0-15262 GCA_004027185.1 Glis glis
AAAAAAAAAAAAAAATTAATTGACGCTCAATTGTAAAAAAAAAAAAAAAAAACTTCAATAACCAGTAATAGTAATAGAAGTTGAAGACAATTGCTACATCACTATTATAATGCATACCAATTTGTTTCATATAATGGCATGGGTTAAAATTATAGAAAATGATATTTATACAGCCCACTAAAGTAATCAGTCAAGGATGCCTCTTGCAGCTACTGGTCTGGGAGTGCCAGCCACCAGAGCCCCGCCCATGGTTTCCCATAGGGCAGAGGAGATGTCACACCTAAATCTCATCTCTGCATCCAGAAAGCCAATGGCATACCAGATGGAAAGCTCTAATCAAAACAGGGGAGAATGGAAACCATCTAAACACAGAGGAATGATTAAATTGACCACAGCAAGCCAGGCACCATGGCAAATGCCTGTAATCCCAGTACTTGGGAAGCTGAGACAGGAGAATCAAAGGTTCAAGGCCAGTCACAGCAATTTAGCAAGACTCTCAGCAATTTGGGGAGACCCTGCTGCAAAAATAAAAACTAAAAGGGCTGGGGGTGTAGTTCAGAAGTAGAATGCCACAGGTTCGATCCCCAGTACCAAAAATAAATCAACAAATATGTTGGGCATAGCTACTTAAAGATGCTCATATAATTTTTAATGATTATTATAAAAATGATTATTTTAATATTTTGTACTGTATTGGTTAACATACAATGCTTATACGATATTATTACAACCAGGTAGCAATAAACATGCATTTTTACATGACTGGGGAGATGAAATTTAAATGGTTATATTTAGGATTTGGCTATAGGGCCGGGTGTAGTGGTACACACCTGTAATCCCAGTACTTGGGAGGCTAAGACAGGAGGATTGCAGGTTTGAGGCCAGCCTCAGCAACTTAGCAAAACCCTGTTTCAAAATAATAGCCTGGGCAACATAGCCAGACCTGTTTCAAAAACAAAAAGACATTTGATGAAAATATTCTGGTCCAATTATTGAAACATTTAAACTTAATTTTTCAAATTCTATATATAAATTTATAACTACACTATATTCCTTCTAGGCTAATTTTTGCATGTGGATCTCAATCAGTAAACAAGAATTGTGCAACTAATGTTGGGTAAACAATTTTAACTTCGAACATATATTCAAAGTCTGTAACACAGAAATTTCAGAAAAGTAAAGATTAATAACTGACTCTTGAAAGGCTGAAACAGGAAGATCACAGGTTTGAGGCCAGCCTCAGCAACTTAGCAAGCCTCTCAGCAATTTAGCAAAACCCATTTGAAAAGATAAAAAGGAGCCGGGTGTGGTGGCGCACACATGTAATCCCAGTACTTGGGAGACTGACACAGCCTCAGCAAGTAGTGAGACACTCATCAACCTAGTGAGACCCTGTTTCAAAATAAAAAATAATAATAATAATAATAAAGTAGAACTGGGAGTCTACCTACCTTGGAGGTAGAATGCCCCTGGGTTCAATCCCTAGTATCACACACACAAAAATAAATAAATAAATAAATAAATAAATAAATAAATAAAAAGGGCTGGAGGTGTAGCTCAAAGGTAAGATGCCCTTGGATTTAATCCCTAGTACCAACTGGGGTGAGGAGGACGAAAATGAGCCAACTTTTGCCCAGTCAAGGAATTAAAGCCACCACATCCCTCTACTACTCAACAGC
The DNA here is from genome assembly GCA_004027185.1 of Glis glis. Taxonomy (NCBI): domain Eukaryota; kingdom Metazoa; phylum Chordata; class Mammalia; order Rodentia; family Gliridae; genus Glis; species Glis glis. Next base: position 1,680 of record PVJS01047914.1, read on the forward strand.
TTCCTGCCATGGTGTTCAGGCAGAACCCTGGCAACAGCCTGGCATCTGAGGACCTCTCCCTTCTAGTACTTGTCTCATCTGTCCTTCAGACTTTACCTCACACTCCAGCACTTCTGGAGACCCTAACTTACTCCTAACATTACTGAGGAGAAATGAACTTGTTTCTTAGCCTTAGTTAAAAGCTCTCTCCTCTCATGTCACTCTTCCCAATCCTTTCAAGACTTGGCATTTGTGGCTAGGGATGTGGCTCCATGGTAGAGCCCTGGTCAAGTATGCACAAGGCCCTGGGTTCAGTCAGAAGAAGAAAAAGGAGGAGGAGGAGAACGCGTGTGTGTGTGTGTGTGTGTGTGTGTGTGTGTGTGTATAGTACTGGGAATTGAACCCAGGAGCATTCTACCTCCAAGCTTCACTCCCAGCCCTTTATATTTTTCATTTTGAAACAGGGTCTCACTAAGTTACTGAGGGCCTCACTGAGTTGCTGAGACTGGGCTTGAACCTGCGCACCTCCTGTCTCACCTCCCAAGTACTGGGATTACAGGCATGTACTACTATGTGTGGCTCCATGAAGCCCTTTCTGACTGCTGCAATCCTCAGAGATTGATCTTGAAAATGTATAGCCCCTATTGCCTATATCCATCATTTGAAACTTCTTTGTGGCATCTCTTGTATGTTATTTAATTAGTCTTGTTCCATGTCTTATACCTCTAGATAGGGAGCAAACCCTCTGAAAGAATTTTTATTTCTTAGTATCCTTGCACAACATGGAAGTTGAGTGTTTGTAGAATATTGCCTGCCTGGAACGGTTTTATTTTAGGCACTCAATAAGTCCCTACCAAGTGAATGACTCACATCAGTGACATTGTAATAAATATGTTTTGCAGCCTGCTTTGTGTCTTTTTGGTAAAATCCATTGCTGCACAAATATTATTCCAAGAACTGACAGAGGCTACATTAAAATGTGACATGGCTATTAGTTACAATGACTAATGCCAAAAGGAGGAATTGGGGAATCTACAGAGAAAAAAAGATATCTTAATTATTTCAATTAGTGGAATAACTCTTGACCTCAGATGTCTTCCAGTGATGTGCAGTGACCCTATAAAACCATATATGGTGAGGCTTGTTGGGGAGACCTCCATAACATTTTCTATTGTGGCTGACAATCATAGCAAGAAGCACTGGTTACAAAGTGTAGAACAGTGACCTGCTGGTCAAGAAACTAGTAGCATTTTTCTCTCTGAGACAATTCTAGGTAGCCATCAAAATCATGTAGCATAAGAATTTTCATTGACATGGAAAGATGATCACTGAAATGCAAACTTCAAAAGCAGACTATAAGTGAACATACACATTATTATTCCTTTTCAATATATACACACATATACCATGTTCATAACATGGAAAGAAAGATTAGATTGAAGTAGACCATATGTTAACAGTTGTTATCTCTGGGAGATAATTTTTTCTTTGTGCTTTTCTGTGTTATCTAAACCTTTTGCACTAAGCATCTTTTTTGTGTGCATGAATAAAAGGGAAATGTTAACTTTTTACACTGCCACAGATCATCTCATTTTCTCTTCCACCTGCCCTCTTTCTTACTTTCTCCCTTCTTGCATATAAAAGCCAGTGGTTTTCTACTGTTGGATTCATTAGACAATCTGTATAACTAGAAGGTGTGTTCACATTGGAATGAGCAAACGCTTTGAACAACTCTTAACATCAGGATGAGGTAAGCTGTCATTCAGCTCATGAGGAGATCTAAGGTGCCTTTCACCTTTTCGGGTTTCATGATGTATAACACTCCCCGAAGTCCTCCCAGGAGCCTGACTCAGAAGATGCCGAGGTAGGCGGAGTGTCCTTCAGGCCAATGTGGCAACACATCCCTCCTCATGCCCACCACCATCTCCACACGCACACAGGGAGACTCGTCCTCTCCTCTGATGCAGAGAAGCTCAATGTGACCATAAAATAGTAACCATGGGGTCAAGGCTGCTCTCAGATTTCTCAGTACATGGACAAAGCAGATTACTTAAGTGTGGTACATATTGCCTCTAAAATCCAAAGAAGCTCATCAAAGACTGTGTCTCATTCTTAATGGTAGGAGCGCACTTTTCTAGGTTATTAAACTTTTTCCCTGAAATTTCACTGGGATGGCAAGCCCCTGTATTTCCTCAGAATATATTCTCCACCCTGTCGCAGGGCACCTGCCACTTCCTGTTTTCCAGATCCTATCTCCATGTGGTCATCGGGGTAGGGATTATGCATCATGTCCTCCAGATGTTGATGGCCAAGATCAGCAGTGGGCAAACTGCAGTCCGTGGGCCAAATCAGCCTGCAGCCAGCCTTTGTAAATGAAGTTTTGTTAGAACACAGCCAGCCACATACCTCCCTCTACATATTGTCTATGGCTGCTTTGGGGCCACAGTGACAAAGTTGAGTGTTCACAACAGAAATCATATGGATTAAACAATGAAAATCTACAATCTGTCCCTTTACAGAAAAAGTTAGCCAAATCCTGGTCAAGATCCCCACAGGCTCTATATAGAATCAGAGACTTTGTGAGACCTTGAGTGAGAGTAAAGTTGTGTTACACAGTGATGGCAAACCATTTAGCCTAATAGAGAACACTTCCATCACACCAGTGGCTGCCAACCAAATGCCAGAAGATCTGTTAATTTGCTTCAGTGAGGAGATCATCTCTGAATATCAACCAAACTGAAATCACCACCTCATGAACTATACCATCCCCCCTCATCATTCTCCATTCTGTTTGAAGCCATACAATGAGAGGATGGTAGGAAGCATCAAGTCTGTTTCTTTTTTGGTCTTTGATAATGGCACAGCTTCTTTCAGTTCCACTAGAATTGCAGTTTTGCTTCATACTTCTGCTTTATTAGGAAAGGGAAACACCAGTTCATCCTCTTAGTCCTTCCTACTATAGTAATTGTTACTGCACAAGTCAGGGAGCCAGTGCAGAGATTCTCAAGTTAACTAAGTCTATGTGCTGGGGGTGGAGGCACTGGGGATAGAACCTGGGGGCATTCTGCCTCTGAGCTACACCCCCAGCCCTTTTTATTTTGAAACAGGGTCTCACTAATTTTCTGAGGCTGGCCTAGACTCTGTGATCCTTCTGTCTCAGCTCCCCAAGTCAAGGCTATGTATTGTAATAATACTTTTAGGAACTGGGGTACTATCCACAAGACAAGCTTAGGGTTCCACGAGACCTACCAACAGATGAAATGAATGAGGGTGGTCCATATATCATTTGACCACCAGTGAGCCTCCTTTCTGGCCAATGGAAGAAGCATCCCACCAGGCTCCAGTTTTGCTGCTCAAGTTCAGTTTCTGACCACCTCTAAAAAGGTTTGGAGTGCACAGTTATTAGAGGAATAGCCACAGAGAAGAGAAGGAAGAAGGTTCCCAGTGTCCATATTTGATAGTCCTGTGCCTCATCTTTCCTCAAGGAGCCCAGCCTGCCTTCCAATCAAGGAGCTCTGGTGAGTCAACTAACTCCTGTCTGTGACCACGACTATCTGGAGTGGTGGCTTCCTTCAGACCTCTGCTTGCTACACCCGGAGTTGGCAAGGGTGGAACGTGACCTCTCGATGCAATGTCCACTGCTCCCTGGGAACCCCGCAATGTACCACGGCCAGAGTTATCTGTGAATTCAACATCCCAGAGATCTGTACACTGTATTTGGACTGCTGCCTTGTACTATAACCACACTAGCTTTGCTCCTAGCAGTGCATCACCACCACCCAGGATGTTCACCCAAAACTCCTCTCATCTCCACGGGGATCAGAAAGCCCACTTCAGTGGCGACTCCTGTCACCAGCATTGTGAACCAGTTGGAACAATTAGAAAATTGCCTCCAAAGATCTGAGCCCAAGTAGAAACACATTTGATAGATTAAATGCCATGTTTCCACCTCTTGAGTCCCTTCCCCTATACTGTGCCAAGGGGCTTCCAGTCCTTTGTCAGCAAATAGCATGAGCCATCATATGGTCCAAGTTTGTATGACTGGGCAACTCAGGTTTGCTAACACAGTCTATGTTTGCTAGCACAGGCTGAATGAACCCATACCAACCAAGTTGGCCTGACCTAAGTGCATGTTTTGCCCTCCTTGGTCAAAGATCCTCCAAATTAAACCCCACAAACATGGCTCCATTTAGTAGAATTCATTGATTCCTGTGATTCCTTTGAGTATAACTGCTGGACATTTTTCACCCTGACTCTGCAGCTGACCTTCTGAGACTACATTGAGTTATCAGGGAGAACAGTCATCAAAAGAGAACACAGAAGGGTTGGACAATGGGGGAAATGCCAACTAGTGCCTGGAAGGGAGTTTTGGATTCATTAGAAAAGGAAAGTATCTGGGGATATGTTCAGAGAGGTTTCAGAATTTGAGATTCTCCAAGGCCCGTACATTCTCCTAGGTTTCTCTATTTCAATCATGGTGATCCTATTCTTTTTTATTCATGCTGTAATGGGGACATAAAAGTAAGTAAGCAAAATAGCATTTTTAACTGTGGAACTTGATTTTCAGGGATCTCGCTCTACAGCTACAAGCAGGAAGTAATTCTTTTATCACAGTCATATACATACTCTGAGTTTCATTCTATTCGTTGAAGAATTTAGATTTGACTATATCCATCCCATTTCAAGATGGGAGATTTTCCCATCAAATTATCAAATTTTCTTTAAAAGAGCCCCCTGACATTTCTCGTCCTTCCCCCCTTTATCCCCAAAGTCTAGGTCAGTGGACACATTCCTCTAAAGGTTCATGTCTCTGGGCATGTAGTCCCTGATAACACAGGTGCTAACTTGGCTAACCTATTTCATATCTGCTACTATGATCTGTTACTTTCTATCTTGAAGTCTAAGTGGAAGTCTTACTGCCTTCTATCCCACTCTGGACTGAAAAACAATTGCAAATGCCCCCTCATATTCCTGGGGATCTGCTGCTTGCAACACATTCTCTAAAACTAAAAAGGTTAGAGTTCTTTGGTTGTAAACAACAGAAGTGAGCTCTGACTGAAATAAGCAGTCAGGAGGGTGTTGTGGAAGAGTAATGGATGACTCCCAGTACTGAAGGATAGGCTGCACTCTCAGAAGCCAAGGACCAGAGTAGTGTCACTTACAGATTTCCTTCCAGACACTGCCCCCAGCTGACACAATAATAATTTCCTTCCATCCATACATAGCTCTATTTTAAAGATCCAGATTTCTAAAAAATGGTCTATTTGGCTGAGTCTCAGAATATGCCCATGTGTGGACTGGGAAGAGGCCATTCTGCAGCAAAGGAATGCTGATGAGATTATAAATAAATAAATAAATAAATAAATACATACATACATACATACATACATGCATACATGCATACATACATACATACATGCTACACCCACCTGGCAGAGTTGTTACAAGGACAGAAAATGTTTGTGATGCACTTAGCAACTTGTCTGAAATATGCAAACTATTCTTATTATTTCTAGCATATTCCAGACAAGCTGTTAAGCACTTTACAAACATTTCCTATCCTTGTAACACCTGTAAAAACAAGCATTTTTTTTTTTTTTTTTTTTTTGCGGTACCGAGGATTGAACGCAGGGGCGTTCTACCTCCGCGCCACGCCCCCGGCCCTATTTTTTCTATGCTTTATTTTTGAAACCGGGTCTCACGAAGTTGTGGGGGGCCTCGCTAGGTAGAGAGAGAGAGAGAGAGAGAGAGAGAGAGAGAGGAGAGAGGAGAGAGAGAGATTGATCGCACGCGCATGCGCGCTGAGGCTGGCCGCGAACCCGGATCCTCCGGTCTCCACCTCCCAAAGTACTGGGATTACAAGCGTGCGCCACCACGCCCGGCTAAAACAAGCATTTTTTAAAAAAAGCAACTGCCATATGTAGAAACATGGCTTAGGCCTGGGCACACAAAGATTTATTAAGATGGTCTCTACCCTCAAGTGACTGGCCATTTAGTTGGGGCCAGAATACATAATTTTTTTTTTTTTTTTTTGCGGTACTGGGGATTGAACCCAGGGGCATTCTACCTCTGCGTTACACCCCCGGCCCTATATTTTATACTTTATTTTGAAACCGGGTCTCACGAAGTTGTGGAGGGCCTCACTAAGTAGAGAGAGAGACAGGGAGAGAGAGAGAGAGAGAGAGAGAGAGAGAGAGAGAGAGCTGAGGCTGGCAGCGAACCCAAATCCTCCGGTCTCCACCTCCCAAAGTACTGGGATTACAAGCGTGCGCCACCACGCCCGGCAACATAAATATTTTTTTTAAAATGCCTTAGTATCTAATGAGTGATGCAGATAGTAAGTATGTGCCAGACTTCCTGAAAGTACGGGAAAGTAGAATTTAGAAAAGTCGAGTGAATGAGGGGGAGTATCCTAACTGGAATTCATCGTCAGCAAAGTATGAAAGCCAGGATGTTCACAAAGTGATCAATGAATATCAACTAGACTTATTTAGTTAGAGGCAGTTATAGAGGAAAGCAGGTCCCCAAAATAACCTGCGATTAGTTCTCTAGAGAGGAATAATTGCTCCCCCAAAGCTATCTATGTCATAATCCCTAGAACCTGTTCATATAACCTTACATGGCAAAAAAGATCTGTGCTTGGAATGTGTGATTAAGGATCTTGAGATGGGAGATTATCTCAGATTATCTGAGTGGGACCTTAATGTAATCACAGGTGTCCTTATAAAAGAGGCAGAAAGAGAGAAAGACAGAAGTGGGGGAAGCTGACAACATACAGAAGAGGGGACGTGCCAGGTGTGGTGGAACATGCTTGTAATCACAGTACTTGGGAGGCTGAGGCAGGAGGATAGCAAGTTCAAGGCCAGCCTCAGCAAGTTAGCAAAACCCTCAGCAATTTATCAAGACCCTGTTTCAAATTAAAAAGTAAAAAGAGCTGGGGGTGTAGCTCGGAGTGGGTCAATCCTCAGTACTAAAGAACCAACCAACCAAACAAACGACAACAATAAATAGCAATGTGACCACAGAGGCAGAGACTGGAGTGATGTGGCCATGAGCCAAGGACTGCTGGCAGGAATCAGAAGCTGAGAGAAGCAAGAACACATTCTCCCTAGAGCTTGGGAGGAGCAGGCCCAGCCAACACCTTGATTTTGGTTCAGGGATACTGTTTCAGATTTGGCCTCCAGAACTGTGAAAAATAAATTTCTGTTGTTCTAAGTTACCATGTTTATGGCCACTTGTTACAGCAGCCAGATCAAACTAATGCACAAAGACCTTTCTAGTTCTCTCCAACTAGAAACCTTTTTCTTCTACAGACCACTGTTACCTTCCCAACTCCTACTTCCCAATATCTCATACCTGACACATCAATGATGCTCAAAATGTATTTGGTAAATGTGTGAGTCCACACATTTTCACTATTCCTATCTAAGAAATAATATTCCACAAACAATATAGTCATAATTAACCATCAACTGCGTGACACAGATAAAAACCTAGCACACTGGGGAAGTGCACAAAATAAATGTAAAGAACAGACTGGTTTGACAAGAATTGAGGATCTAGAAACATATCATTGAAAAGAGTGTGACCCTGTAGACAGATTGAAGCAGCACAAAGATATTAGGCTTCCTCTTTTGGGGCATGGGGAGCCATAGAAGGTTGTTAAGCAGGACCGTGACTTACACGAAAGGGACTTCTGAGGCAGACAAGGCTAGTAGCGATGTGCATGGGCTGCTGGGGACGGCTGCTGGCAGAGCCTAAGGGAGGACAAGGTAGCAGTGAAGGTGGAAGTCATAGCCAAACCAGGGAGGAGCCCGCGGAGATCCCAGCTGGAGCATAAACTTCAAAGAAAACATTGGCAGGCCATTGTCCTCCCAGTCCTGGCTATCCACTTCACTTCCTAGTGAGATGACTGGAGATAGTGCAGCAACTGCTCCACATTTCAACTGCTTCATTTGTAAAATGGAAAGAAGATTTTAAAAAATACTAAGTATGAAAAAATCACCTAAGAATTGTACTTTCCCTCTTTCTTCTCATTCACATTGCTGTCTCTATTTTTTTAAATTTGGTGCATTGTAATTATACATCATATTGGAGTATAGAATGATAGAAAAATACATGCATACAACTCCTGGAGCACTTCCCACGGGGTCCCTCCCCACTCCCTCTTCTTCCCAGTACCTGTCTTTGAGAATGGAATTTTGTATACATTCATAGCATTATTTCAACTGCTACACTCTTTACTCCTCAGTACCAGACTCCTCCCTTCCCTAAACCCCCTCAATCACTCCAGTGGAGTTTCTGCTCTTCTACCTGATGTTATCCTTATTTCCAAATGTCTCTCTAGCTTCCACATATAAGAGAAAACATACATCTACTCATTTTTTGAGACTGGCTTAGTATAATATTGCTTAGTATAATACTAATCTTCCTTAGTATAATATTCTCAAGTTCCATTCATTTTCCTGCAAATGGCGTGATTTTGTTCTTTATGGTTGAGTAAAATTCCATTTTGTGTATATACCAAAGTTTTGTGATCCATTCATCTATTGACAGACACTGAGACTGGTTCCATAATTTGGCTATTATGAATTGTGCTGCTATAAACATGGATATGCATGTATTGCTATAGTCTTCTGATTTCAATTCCTTTGGAAAGATGCCCAGGAGTGCTATTGCTGGGTCATATGGAGGTTCCATTCCCAATCTTCTGAGAAACCTCCACACTGATTTCTACAGTGGCTGTACTATTTTGCAGTCCCACCAACAGTATATTAGAATTCCTATTTCTGCACATCCTTGCTAGCATTTATTATCATTTGTGTTCTTGATAATTTTCATTTAAACTCAGACATTTCCCAGTTCCTCTTGAAATAATGACATGACAAAAGACCATGCTAGGAGAAAATTTCAAAGTATTTGAGGAAGTCAAGATGTGCTAATGAGCCAGGTGTGGTTGGGGGGCTGAGACAGGATCACAAGTTCAAGCCAGCCTCAGCAACTCAGTGAGACCCTGAACAACTTAATGAGACCCTGTTTCACAAATTTTAAAAAAGGCTGGTGGTGTAGCTTGGGGGTAGAATGCCCTGGGTTCAATCCCCAGTAACAAAAAAATAAAAAACACTAATGAAACTTCTGACAGATACACATGGTGTCCCCCTTTATCAATTGTGTTGCATTATTTCCAAGGTCACTTTCACAGTCCCATCTAAAGTAAGTTGTTTACAAGAGCAGTTTAATTACATGATTATTTCTCAAGAAAAGTTTGTTCTATGAAACTGACAAGAAAGAGGTAAACAATAGTGAAAGGACAAAGAGGGGGAGAAAGAATGACACTTGATGAACTCCTACTATACCAAACACTGCACATGCACTATCTCATTTAATCCTCTCTACAACCCTAAAGGGAGGGCCTATTGTTATTCCCATTTTGCAGATGAGTAAATCAAAACTATACCAAGTCAAATAACATGCCCAGGGTAACATGGGAAGAAACATGAAAGAGCCAGGAGTGGTGGCACACTCCTGGAATCCAAAGTTCCAAACTTTCTTTCAAGAAACTTATAGTTTCATAGAAGGATAAAAGTTAAATATGTGACACAAATGAAGAAATAAGACATGACAGTATGGAATCAGGGACTGTGTGGTATATTACAGTATTCTTTCAAACTTATTCATTCCTGGCCTGCCTCTCTCATGCTTACCTGTGGGCAGAGTATTTTTTCTACTCAATGTCATCAAAGGCTGCTCCTTCAGTCTGGATTTGGGGAAAGAAAGACAGGTAATGCCAGCAGAGCCACACAGATCCAAAGCTAACCCTAACCCCTCAAAAATAAGAAACAACAAAACAACTGCTCATTATAATAAGCCATTGAGATGCTGGGATTGTTTGTTACACAGCAAAAGCTGACTATCTAGACCAAAATGTGTAATACTACTACATGCAGTCAGGTTTCCTGCTAAGTTTTATCCCTCTTTCTGTTATTTCCCAGAATACACACACACACACACACACACACACACACACACACACTTTTAAAAGTATTTTTAAGCTATCCCCCTTCTTTCCTACCTCTGAAGAATACAGAAAAAATGTTTTTTGTGAACCAAGTACTAGTTTACACCAATAGAAATGATTCATAAAATCTTCCACTATAAAATGTGATAGCGCACACTTGAAATCCCAGTACTTGAGAGGCTGAGACAGGAAGATCATAGGTTCGAGGACAGCCTCAGCAAGTAGTGAGACTGTCATCAACCTAGCAAGACCCTGTTTCAAAATAAAAATAAAATGGAGCTGGGGGTGTAGCTCAAAGGTAGAATGCCCCTGAATTCAATTCCCAATACCACAAAAAAATTAAAAATTTTTTCCACTATAGGAGTCTCAACAACAGAAACAATGTGAAACATTGAGAGAAAAGAAAGTTACAAGGAATAAAAATACTAATTATCCAAAATTATTCCACACAGAATTGCTATTGTTGACAATAGATAAACTTCATTCCAGATATCTATGTATGTCTACAGATAGAAAGGTGAAAGAATGGATGGCTAAAAAGAAATAATTTCATAAAAGTGGGAACACATGATACTTGAAGCCAGCTTTTTGAAACCAGCCTGATATTATTTCTTCCTTATAAGTGACTTGGCCAGGCATGGTAGCACATACCTGTAATCCCAGTACTTGGGAGGCTGAGACAGGAGGATTGCAGATTCGAGGCTAGCCTTAGTGAGACACTGCTTCAAAATAAAAAGTAAAAAGGGCTAGGGGTGTAGCTCAGAGTTAGAATGTTCCTGGGTTTAATCCCCAATGCCACTAACAACAACAACAACAATAATAATAATATTAATCAACAACAACAACAATAATAATAATAATTTTAATTAGTTAATGAGAATACATCTTAGTGTCTATTGTTTGAATATTTCTTAGAAGAGTGTAGCACTAGCCGGGCGTGGTGGCGCACGCTTGTAATCCCAGTACTTGGGAGGTGGAGACAGGAGGATCCAGGTTCACGGCCAGCCTCAGCTACTTAGTGAGGCCCTCCGCAACTTCGTGAGACCTGGTTTCAAAATAAAGTGTAAAAAATAGGGCCAGGGGTGTAGCTCAGAGGTAAAACGCCCCTGGGTTCAATCTCCAGTATCGCAAAAAAAGAAAAAAAAAAAAAAGAAGAGTGTAGCCCTTTTAACTTTTTGTTTTGTTTTTTTAATTTAGCTATTTTTTTATTTAAATATATTCATTTATTGGTACATTATAGTTATACATTTCGATAAATGTCAGGGTATCAGAAGCATGCATGCACACATTGCTCATTTATCCCTCCCTTAACCCCACCCTATTCCCTCCCCCTTCCCTCCTTTTCGTGCTCAGCATAGTGATTGACTCTGATAAATGTGTGTGTATACATCGTGTGCATTGGTGGGTTTCCCTCTTCCCTCCTCCCATCTCCCTATGTTAGGTCCCCTTCTTGCTCATCTAAAGTTTTCTCCTTTGTCTGGAGTCCCTTCTAAGTCCCATCCTCCCTAGCTTCCACATATTAGGGAGAACATCTGACTTTGCACTCTTTGTGACTGACTAATCTCACTTAGCATAATGTTCTCCACTTCCCTCCATTTCCCTGTAAATGATGTAATTTTGTTCTTCTTTATGGCTGCGTAAAATTCCATTGTGTATATATCCCATAGTTTTGTAATCTATTCATCAGTTGATGGTCATCTTGGCTGGTTCCAAAGTTTGGCAATTGTGAAGTGTGCAGCTATAAATTTAGATACACATGCATTAGTCTGGTAGTTTGGTTTCCATTCTTTTGGGTAGATGCCTAGAAGTGGTATTGCTGGGTCATATAGTAGCTTCATTCTCATTCTTCTGAGGATCCTCCAAACTGTTTTCCAAAGTGGTTGTACTAATTTGCAATCCCACCAACAGTGTATTAGAGTTCCTGCTTCTCCACATCCTCGCCAGCATTTGTTGTTGTTGTTTGTGTTTTTAATGATTGCCATTCTAATTGGGGTTAGGTGAAATCTCAGGGTAGTTTTGATTTGCATCTCTCTGATTGCTAATGATGTTGAACATTTTTTCATACATTTATGGGCCATTTGAGTTTCTTCTTCTGTGAAGTGTCTATTTAGTTCACTTGCCCATTTTTTGATTGGGTTATTTGTTTTTTTAGTGGTGATTTTTTTTAAGTTCTCTGAATATTCTAGATATTAGTCCTCTGTTAGAGGAGGAGCTGGCAAAAATCTTCTCCCATTCTGTCGGCTCTCTGTTGAGGTTCTTGATTGTTTCCTTTGCTGCACAAAAGCTCTTTAGTTTAATGCAATCCCACGTATTGATCCTCATTTTAGTTTCCTGTGCCTTTGGGGTCTTGTTGAGAAAGTCTTTACCTGTGCCTATGTGTTGAAGTGTTGGGCCTATGCCCTCTTCGAGTAGCTGCAAGGTCTTTGGTCTGAGTTCTAGGTCTTTGATCCATCTTGAATTGACTCTTGTATAAGGTGAGAAAGTGGGGTTTATTTCTATTTTTCTGCATATGGTTAGCCAGTTTTGCCAACACCATTTGTTGAAGAGGCTATCTTTTTTTCCAGTGGATGTTTTTAGCCCCTTTGTCAAAAATCAATTGACTGTAGGTGTGTGGATTTGTTTTGGAGTCTTCTCTTCTGCTCCATTGGTCTATGTGTCTGCTTTTGTGCCAATACCATGCTATTTTTATTACTATAGCTTTGTAGTATAGTTTGAAGTCAGGTATTGTGATGCCTCCTGCATGGTTCTTGTTGTTGAAAACTACTTTAGCTATTCTGGGTTTTTTGTTGTTCCAAATGAATTTAAGGACAGATTTTTCTATGTCAGTGAAGAATGACTTTGGTAATTTAATGGGTATTGCATTGAATCTGTAGATCGCTTTTGGAAGAATGGCCATTTTGATGATATTTATTCTGCCTACCCAAGAGCATGGGAGATCTTTTCATCTTCTAAGATCTTCTTCAATTTCTTTTTTCAATGTCTTAAAATTTTTGTTGTAGAGGTCTTTTACCTCTTTGGTTAGGTTTATTCCCAAGTATTTTATTGTTTTGGGGGATATCGTGAGTGGAAATGTCACCCTTTTATCTTTGGATTAGCTTCTGCCTTTCTTGGAGATGTCCCTTTCTACATTTCCACCTCAGGGATACCAATGCTTCCTCTTACTGCACATTGGATAAATGTGGCTCTGTGGCAAAGGTAAGTGTTCACAAAAGGTTCTCTGCCTTCTTGAGGGGAGTGGGTGACTGATGCCAGTCACCCACTATCTATATTTCTACTACAGCATGCCCCCTATCTCTCACACCTGCACCCTCTTCTCTGTGTCTCTGTCTCTTACACACACATATTTGACCTCAAATGGGTAGAAATAAAAGGATATTAATGTCTGACTTCTCCTTTCTCTTCCTCATCTCTTTCTCTCTCCTTCCCTCCCTCCAAGAATCTGAGGTCCTTCGTTTTCCCTCCCTTCCTATTTGCTCAAAATTTCCCATGCCTTCTGTGGCATTATAATGGTGCTATGGTTCCGGGAATACAAGATCTCTACTGGAGAATTCTTTTTTTTTTTTTTTTTTTTTTTTTTTTTTTTTTT
>PVJS01047915.1:0-15255 GCA_004027185.1 Glis glis
GTCTCTAGAAAAAAAAAAAAAAAAAAGAGAGAGAGAGAGAAAGAAAAAGAAATAAGGATAAGAAGGCAGGCATGGTGGAGCATGCCTGCAATTCCAGTACTTGGGAGGCTGAGACAGGAAGATCGCAGGCTCAAGACCAGTCTCAGCAACTTAGTGAGATTCTGTTTTAGATCTTAAACGGGCTGGAGGTGTAGCTCAGAGGTAGAATACCCCTGGGTTCAACCACCAGTACCCCCCCAAAAAAGAAATAAGGATAAGAAGTCGTATACTGTATACTTCATAGGGTTATGTCATTTTTATAATTGGAAGTATGATAAAATATGGGATATAATTATTATTGATGATTAATATACCTAAGTCATTAATGATGATAAACCTAAGTTAACAAATAACCAAGAGGGGCTAACACTGAAAATCACCATGGTGGAAGTCCTTTTGACTAATGGTAGAACATTGACAGATAAGCTATGAGGATACAGAAAACTCAGCAACACTGATGATTTATAATGTTACCTCAAGTCAACAACATACTCCTGAGTCCCCACTGTGGGCTGGGTCCTACAATTATATCACTCTCCACGGGCATTGTCATTCAGAGGTAGAAACTGTCGATGAATAAAACAAATAAGATGCCATGCCCAGGGAAAGATGGCATCGGCCCTGTAGCATTGTGAAACCTCTATTCTTTCTTTTCCAAGCTGTCGGGATGAACATTTCCATCCATGAAGCCCTAATAATGTGAAAATGAGCAAATCTATGGTTGCGTAATGCCTTTCATAAGATCCCAACAAAAGCTGTGTGTTCCATTCCAGAAAGAGCTGTTGGGTTCTAAATAGGCTCTTCTTTCATTTTAGAGCACCCAGGATAACAGTTCCCTCGACTTCCTTTGTGATAAAATCCAAATAAATAAACCAGTACTTCAATGAGCTCCTGGAGTCTAGACTCGTCTCTGCAGACTGATCCAGATCCTCATCCTTGAAAAGCTATCGTCCTCAGCTACACAAAAGCCTAGCCCTTTAAATAGCAGCAGCTGAGACCAGTTTAGAATATGGGCCTAAATTTTAATTTTCCCAGAGTAAAAGAGTTTATACCCACTACCATTTCTACTAAAAGCTGCTTAAAAAAAAAACAACAACAACTCATTGGACAAGTGTTTCCATGACCGGGAAGCTACTTCTTGACAGTGCTTCTCTGTAAGAGGCAGCAAGTCACAAGAGTGAGTTTTCTAAGGAACCTCATGACACTGTATGGAGATTTTGAGAGTTCTATTCAAGATCCATGTCTGTCCCGAACCATTTGGACTGAGTCAACAGAGAACCTCAATGAAACGACTGGTTTCATGGGTTCTTTTTGCCACAGGAATCCACAGACTCAGTTCAGCATGTAGCTCATCTAGTCAACAATTGATCAACAGCTCTTTACTGAACACCTGCTATGTGCCACCCACCGTGCTAGATGCCAGGTTGCTCTTGGTCGGCAAGAGAGGCAGGCTGTGTAACAAATGGCACGCGATGGGGGTGGAGACAGAGCTGTGAAGGGCGAGAGGAAAAGGCTCCCAAACCGGACGAGGCTCGAGGAGAGTGGTGAGAAGCAGTAGAATCGGCCAGAGAAAGATGGACCTGGTGGAGAGGGGGGATGTAGAAGGAACGGCATGTGCCAAGGCCCAGGGAAAAGAAAGCAAACCCATGGTGTCTACTACAGGATGCCCTTCAGGTCCTCAGCACCCAGAGGAGCTCCCTGGCAGCAGCTGCGTTAGAGTCTGCACGGAGCTTCCAGTGATTTTGGTGTCTCAGCAAAGTCCTTCCCCCGGCGGAGGAGGGAAAGCCTGGGCTCTCCACGCTTGAGGAAAGCAGAGACAGTCCAAAAAGAGCTGGCCTCTAGGAAGCCCAGTCCTGGAAGGACAGAGAGCCATTTGTAAAGCTCAGCCTTAGTATCATACTCAATCCAAAATTCACCCTCAGTCAGGAGCTATGTCCTCTGTGCTCACACGGAGCAGAGCCAGGCTTCCTTTTTCATTCCTAATGTCACCACAAGCTGTTGTCCCAGGAGTTTCCCTTCCCAGACAGCAAGTGCATTCAAATGAAAGAGGAAATGAAGAGAGATGAAGGCAAAACTGGGAGCAGAAGCTAAACTTGAAATATCAAGAAATCAATAACTGCACGTGAAACGCAAGAGCGCTACTTTATATGCAGGCCATTTACCCCCTCTGGCTACTGTTTTGTCCAAGATGCCTTTAAAAAGGTAGTAATACTTGAGGGGCTGAGACAGGAGGATCACAGTTTCGAGGTCAACCTCAGCAACTTAGCAAAAATCTGTTTCAAAGATAAAAATAAATAAAATAAAATAGGACTGTGGGTGTAACTTGTAGCTTGGAAGTAGAATACCTCTGGATTAAACCTCCAGTGCCAAAAAAGGAAGGAAGGGAGGGAGGGATGGATGGACAGAGGGAGGAAAGAAGGAAGGAAGGAAGGAAGGAAGGAAGGAAGGAAGGAAGGAAGGAAGAAAAGTAGTGACTAGGAGCAACTGTTTTCCTTTTCTGTTCTCAGTCACCAGGTGGTGGCCCTGGGGTTGGTGTGTGTCCACAGACGAAGACTATGTATGCCACAGAGACTTTTGTGACAGAGCCTTATACCTCTGAAATAGGATTTTATTATCTAAAAAATCCAAATGCAAGCTAAATTATAAAGATACAAGTACAGCATTAAAGATGGCAGTATCTCCGGTCAGCTAGATGAATTGAGACCAGGAATCATGGTGCTGTCACTTTTTGTTCTCAAAATTCTCACTATCAAGCTGGGCATGGTAGCGCACGCCTGTAATCCCAGTACTTGGGAGGCTGAGACAGGAGAATCGCAGGTTTGAGTCTAGCATGTGGTAACTTAGCGAGACCCTGTTTCAAAATAAAAAAATAAAATAGAGCTCAGAGGTAGAATGCCTCTGGGTTCAATCCCCAGTACCAAAAAAAATTTTTTTCTACTAATTCAGACTACACATAACTGGCCAGATTTCAGTAAATTAAAATTAGTTTCAAGAATGCACTGTTTGCCGGGCGTGGTGGCACACACTTGTAATCCCAGTACTTGGGAGGCTAAGACAGGAGGATAGCAGGTTCGAGGCCAGCCTCAGCAAGTAGTGAAGACGCTCATCAACCTAGCAAGACCCTGTTTCAAAAATAAAAATAAAATAGGGCTGGGGTTTAGCTCAGAAAGAAAAAACAAACAAAGAATGTACTGTTTTCCAGTTAACTTTTTTTTTTTTTTTGCAGTACTGGGCATTGAACCCAGGGGCATTCTACCTCCAAGCTACACCCACAGCTCTGTTTTTTATTCTTTATTTTTGAAACAGGGTCTCACTAAGTTGCGGAGGGCCTCACTAAGTTGCTGAGGCTGGCTGTGAACCTGCGATCCTCCTGTCTCAGCCTCCCAAGTACTGGGATTACAAGCGTGCACCACCATGTCCGGCCTGGTAACTCATATTTCTAAGGTTGCTTCAGAGAGATGTATAATTTCATAAACCATTGTTCTTATTTTATTAAGCTAGTAGGTTTTCTCTTTTGAGGCCATTTCTGCTTTTCATAAGAAAACTGCTAAGAATATGACCTATGAAAAGCCACAGCCCCCAAGTAAGAATCATCAGCAATTAAAGAAACATTTCATTACCGAATAAACTCTTCTTATGGGGAATGTCACGAGGCTACGTTTTGCATGTGAGAGAACGGTGTCCTTCGTAGGCACACACTCTGTGCTCCACTTGCACCCTGTAGCATATGCCCTCCCTGAACACAGAACACTAGTCTTCTTCCTCAGGACCTCCTTTGGGATGCCTTCTGATCAGCAACTCAGAGAAGATTTCCACCGCTGTTGTAGTTATTTATTCATTCAAAAATACCTGCAGAAACCTGCCATGTGTCAGGCACGGTAATAGATACTGGGCTCACAAAGATGGAGAGAGGACGAACTGCCTCTGGCCCTGACACCATTCATAGTCCAGTATTGGAGATTCAGATATGGAAAAGGACAATCTCATGACAGCAGGGGGGTGTGCAGGACCGCGTGGGGACATATGGGAATGTACAGGGGGCACTGGGTGCTCTGAGCAGGGACACGTTTCTGAAGGGTCCTAGCTGAGTGCTGAGCTAAGGGAAAAAGTAGAGATGTGGGTGCAAAGACCAAAAATAAAGAAATAAAGGTTTTTCAGAGGTGGTATAGTTCATTTCATGTGTCAACTTGGCTGGGCTAAGGGATGCCCAGGTAGCTGATAAAACATTATTTCTGGGTGTATCTGTGAAGATATTTTCAGAAGAAATTGGCAATTGGATCAGTAGTAAAGAAGAGTGCCCTGGCCTATGTGGATCTGCTGAGGGCCTGAGAGATAGAACAGCAAAGGAAGAACAAATTCAGTCTCTCTTCTTAAGCTGGGACACCCAGCTTCTCCTGGCCTCAGTCATCAGTGCTTCTGGCTCTCAAGCCTTCAGAGTGGGGCTGGGACTTATATACCACTGACCTCCCAGCTCGCAGACCTTTGGGTTGAACTCGAACTCCACCACCAGCTGTCTTGGGCCTCCAGCTTGCAGACGGTGAGATGTGGCCTTCATAGTCACGTGGGGGTGATCCCACATGATAAACATCTATCTGTCTGTCTATTTATCATCTATCTGCCATCTACCTATCTTCCATCAATCTAATGTATCTACCTATTTCCTATTAGTTCTGTGTTTCTAGAGAACTTGAATACATATGGACTTCAACAATGACTTTAAAAATAAAAAATTAAAAACAAGCAAGCTGACCTTTGAAACCAATTATTTAGAACTAATTTGGAAAGAACCTATCTAGATATACATGGTGTGGAACAGGAAGAAACAAACAGGATTCAGAAAACTGGGTTCAAGTCCAAAGCCCTAACTCCTATAAGCTGTGTGACCCAAGATAAATCACTTGAACTCTCTGGGGTATGGGTGCTTCTTTCTTGTCTGTGAAAGTAGAATAATAACCTACCCATTCTGCCATTCTCATAGGTAGATAGATATATAGAAGAGTAGATGGGAAAATACTTTTTAAACCCTAAAGCACTGCACAAATGTTAGTTATTGTTATTAAAACAAAAGTAGAAGTGGGCTAGTAGACTTAATAGGATCTAGATATAAGGGGAAAAAAAACAGAGGTTATGAATATAAAGTAAAAGAGAGTTTCCTTCCTCACTAGGATAATGGCCAAAATTAATTTCTCAAAGTCTGGGAAATTTGCCAGAAATACATGGAGGAGGTGCAAATTCTTATTTTAAAAAAGGAAGAAATTTAAAATGTGATTAAAAAATTTAAAAAAAGCAGTGCTCAGTGGGAGGCAAGATCTTCACCCTATTTAAGATGTCAGAGAGGGAAGCAACATGGTAAAATATGCTACGAAGAAAGTTTTTAAGAGCGCTAATGACTGTATAGATATTTTCAGCAACTAAAGCATTTAACAGTGCATAGATTTTAAAAAGGACCTGTAAGCCTATTGGAGTGAAAATGAAGTGGAAAGTCAAGCTGAGGTGAAATGGCTGTACAAAAGTCAGATGATAGAAATGTAGAGGGGGAAACTGGACAGGAAAGAAAAGTTTTAGCAAGAACACAGATACCAGCTGGGTACAGTGGTGCACGCTTGTAATCCCAGCATTTGAAAGGCTGAGACAGGAGGATCGCAGGTTCAAGGCCAGCCTCAGCAACTTAGCAAGGTCTCTCAGCAACTTAGTGAGACCCTATTTCAAAACAAAAAATAAAAAGGGCTGGGGATGTAGCTCGGAGGTAGAAGGCCCCTGGTTCAACCTCCAGTACCAAAAAGTAAAAAGAACCCAGATAGCCAAGTAGATTGAGCATCTTCCCCTGCCTGCCGCCCTCCGAGCAGGGGACGGACAGATTATGCAGGGCATTTTAGAAATAAACGAAATGGAGAGTGAGAATGGCCTCAGGACCTGACAACGCTGGACTAAGATGGTGCTGAAAGACAGCAAAGATGCTGGAGTGGCTTCTGGAGCTATTTGAAAGAAAACAAACAACAAAAAGAAGAAGGAAGGAAGGAAGGAAGGAAGGAAGGAAGGAAGGAAGGAAGGAAGGAGGAAGGAAGGAAGGAAGGAAGGAAGGAAGGAAGGAAGGAAGGAAGGAAGGAAGGAAGGAAATATGCTTAGCTTGCAGTGCAGGCTGCGGATCACAGGAGGGCCAGCTCTCCTGGTGTGAGGGTCACAGGCTGAGCTCCCCAGGGCTCCAAGCACTGTCCCACTTCCTGTGCAGCTTCTACTGGGATAGAAGAGACTTCCAAGGTGTTACTTAGAGTCAAGCGAGAGATACAATATACCAGGAAGAGTGGCTCCCCAGCTTTACTTAAGACAACATCATCATCAGTCTCTACACCACAAAGAATATGTCAGTGTGTGTCAGACATTGACTGGGTGTTTTATGTGATCGTGCCATTTACAACTCCTCTGTAAAAGTGTATATATCATTATTCCTAGGTCACAGACGAAGAACCTATGATTCAGAGACGTGAACCATTCATTTAAAGGCACATAGCTTCTAAGTGACTTAGTGACTCTAAGTTCATGACCATTCCATAGGGAACAGAAACAGAGTGTGGACTGTAGTAAGCTTTATTTCATTAATTAATTAATTAATTAATTTAGGTACTGGAGATTGAGTCCAGGGCATTCTACCTCCAAACTACACCCCCAGCCCTTTTTACATTTTATTTTGAAACAGGGTCTCGCTAAGTTGCTGAGACTGGCCTGAACCTGTGATCCTCTTGCCTCATCCTCCAGAGTACTGGGATTACAGGTGTGTGCCACCATGCCGGACTCCTGTGGTGAACTTTAGAGGAATCATTAAACATACCAGTGGAGCAAGGTGAGGTGGGGGATATATATTTCTCTGGATTAAGCAAAAGATTTAGTGAAATAAATAGACCACCCACAGATGTGACTTGCCTAAAGATTGAAATGATGAGACCTACATAGAGATGCTATAGACAGGGATTCAGGACTCCCCTGTGGCCACGTCAGAAGTCAGAGGAAACCAGGTGTCTTCACTGCCACAGTTAGGAGGCACCAAAGACGAGGAGACAGCAGAACCGGTGGAGAAACAGGCCCCAGGGGATCTGGGGACAACCAAGGGAGAAGGAATAATAATTGCCAATTATTGAGACTGAGGGTCAGGTGTTGCACGAAGTGCTTTGCATGGAAGAAGAAGCTGATCCGAACATATGGCTGAGAGCTGTGTGTGTGAGTGGTGAGAACATTCTGAGTCCCCCTCCTGCCAACTCCCACCCGGGTCGCAGGTTTAAAGGAACGAGGCCAGGAACCCCTGCCCGTAGAGTGGATAGACAGAAAAGCACTCTGATACACGCAGGTTCACCAGCAGTCCTTACAGTACTATGTGGTTGGTTGTCTCTACAATAATATGATTTATTCTCCAGTGGAATAAAAGTATTGAAAATGAGTGGTAATGTGAAAGTCACAGATGGGTAATATCATTTCAGCAATAATAGAAGGCTACACATATCAAGTTCTACCTTTCGAAGCTCAGTTCCCATGTCACCTCCTCCCTGCCACCTGTTAGATTCCAAAGGGCACAGTCTCTTATCTTGGCTCTCCCACTTTCCTGTGTATCCTTGGGCAAGTTACTTAATCAGTCTGAGGTTGCTTCTTTCTCCCTCCATTTGGTCACAAATATAATCAATGTCTCATCTCTTCCAGGTACTGTCTCAGGCATGGGGGAGAAATCTGTGGGGGAGAAAAGGAGACATCAGCCTGGTGCTCAATGAGAGACAGTAACAAGTACATAAGCTTAGTAGTGATGGATTCTATGGAGAATAAAGCAGGGGTAGGGGACAGAGAGGGACACGGGGCACCATTTTATTTGTGATTATCAGAGAAGCCTTTATTGGTGAATTGAATTTATTTTGGGGGGTTGCTTTTTACTTATTTATTTTATTTTTTTTGTGGTACTGGGGAATGAGCCCAGGGGCCTTCTGCCTCTGTGTTACACCCCCAGCTCTTTTTGTTTTTTATTTTGAAACAGGGTCTCGCTAAGTAGCTGAGGCTGGCCTTGAACCTGCGATCCTCCTGTCTCAGCCCCCCCACCAAGTACTGGGATTGCAGATGCGTGCCACCTCCTGCAGTGATGAGTTGAACTTTAAGCAGAGACCCAGATGAAATGAGGGAGCAAACTATTCAGATATTTGGGAGAAAGGCATTCAAGGCAGAGGAAATGGCAAGTGCAAAGGCCTGAGGTGGGAGTATGCACCTCGTGTGTTAGGAATAAGGGATCAGCACGGCTAGGATGGTAAAAAAAAAATATCAGAATAGTGGAAAGTGATGTCGGAGGGTCACTGGAACCAAACACTGTTGGGTCTTCTTAGCCATGGCACGTTTGACTAACTTGTGGAGTCATGATGATTAGATGAGATACTAAGAGTACCTTAGACATACTAGGTACTCAATACATGATAGTTATTATTATTATTCCTTTCCCAACAATAATGAGGGTAAGATAAGAAAAGGCATCAGGATTTTTAAATCTTTCTTAGAAATGATTCTCAAGTGACAAATGGAAGAAAATCCTAGATCTGAATGATATTTCCTGTCTCTGACTTCCACTTCCCAAACACCTGGGCACACTCCCAGTGATGATGTGTTACAGTAGTTAGGGATTGCATCAGGCATAGGCGACATGAAGGGACATAAAGTTACACCCATGATTTTAATCCTAACTTTCCAGTTTGTGGCCACAAGTAACCAATTATTTGAAATCTTTTTTTTTCTTTTTTGTCATGTAAAACTATATCAGAGCCAAGCATGGTGGTGTACGCCTGGAATCCCAGTATTTGGGATGCTGAGACAGGAAGATTGAAGGTTCGTGGCCAGCCTTAGCAACTTGGTGAGACCCTATTTCAAAATTAAAAAATAAAATAGGGCTGGGGAATATAGCTCGGAGGTAGAACGCCCCTGGTTTCAATCGCCAATACCACAAAAACAAAACAAGACAACCCAACTACATCAGTATCTCTGCTTCTTATCCCATATACGAATCTATCCTTTCATGAGACCCCTCTGCTTCTCAGAGACTTGAGAACAATAACTGTTAAAGATGTGAAAATGATGAGGTAATTGCTAACTTTTCAGCTATTTCTTTTTCGTATGTTCTTTATTCAAAAATAATAAATAAAACCCACAGAATACAGTGGGCAGCATTAGAAGAAGGGTTCCTTCTATAGCGTTTCTAGAGGCTTTGCAATTGCACTATGTGATTCAGAGCTTAGCAGGCACAGAATTTAGAATAACTCTGTTTATCTCTGCAAACTTCCCTTAGCCCGCTACAACGCCCCAAGTCCAACTCTTACACATGGGTGTTGAGTAGAATATACTGAATAAAAAGCACACAAAGGCTTAATTTTTCTCCTGCCTACAAAGATCTCCAAATCTTTACTATTCTGCACAGCTGCCTAGAATAGACCACAGTGGAGCTATTGTCCCTGATTCAAACTGAGGAGGAGTGAAAATACCATTAACCCTTAAAAACAGAACTATCTTATTCTTTTGATTTTGCTGCACACTATAATGTGTTTGTGGCCATATTTGGATCACATCCGGTTAGGGCCAGAAGAACATAGGAATAATAGATATCATTCAGATAATAATTAGCCCTGTACTTGCAATAGCGGGATGTGAAGTCAAAGGAAAACACTAAAAATGTTGTTTTTTTGGGCCATGACAAAGAGCTTTTTAAATGAGTTTGAGGATTTTTTGTGGCTGACTCATGTCTGGAGGCCTCGCGGTGGTCACCCAGGCTTCAACTTTTGTACTTTTCATTTCTATCTTTGACAATTTCAAATGCTAAATAACACAGGGCTGCTTCTTGCCTGCAAGTACATTTCGCTTCCCTTTCTTTCCACTGTTTTCTTTTTGTAAGCAAATGCTGCCATTTTAGATCACATGTTTTAGTCATTGTTGCTGATTAAAGGAAATTTCGCCATTGATGTTTTAAGCTTATAAAATCCATCCTATAAGTTCTAGCCTGCATTTTATCTATTATGTCTTTCACCCTTGGTAAGTTAAAGTTCTAGCGACAGGAAAATGAATAAGTAAACTATGATAGCATGATTATTTATAGGAAAAAAGACTGGAAGGAAATACAAGATGCTATCCGCGGGTATTTTGGGGAGGTAGAAGCATGTGTGATTAATTTCTTCTTTGTACTTTTTTTCATCAAAGGTCATAGATTACTTTTACAACCTTGAAAAGTTTAAACATTTTTTGGCTGTAAAAAACAAATCCAAAATTTTTGGTAGATCATTTATACATTAAAATCACCTAAAATGTATTCCTATAAAAAAATAGACCCTATCAAGGAAAAGTAATGTTTAAAACCCTTTTTGCCTCATAGGAATACTCAGACTTTGATTTTATAACACAAAAGAAAGTTCTATGGGAGCAAATACTGCTTGGTGGTTCAGTATCAGATTTTTTTTTTCATGTGTATAGGAAAAAGAACTGGGAAATTCATATTTAGCTTCGGCTTCACCCTAGTTAAGATGTCTTAAAATATCCACCCATTCTTCACTGTTCATGCACTATCTGGACACCTAAGTCAGAGGAGGAAAAAAAAATGTACATCGGACCATTTTGTGGCAAGATCTATCTGCATGATTGATACTGGCTGCATGGAATCAATCTACTGGGCTTCATTTTGGCATTTTAAGCATGGACCCTTTCCCTCCTCCTAGCTGACTCTCAGAGACCAATTTGTAGGTCTAGAGCTTGGCTGATTTTTAAAAGGAACTACCTGAAGTTCCTTCTTCTGGGTTCAACTCTTCCTTCTGCCCTCCCGGCAGTGATGCCACCTTCTGATTATTTGGGAGAGCCAAATGACCACTTAAGGACACCCCTTAAGGTGACCCTCTGTGTCTGAGTTTGTGTGCGACTCTAACATTTCCTCAAGTTCTTTCCTGCAGGTCGGGCTCTATTCAACTTCAAAGACAAATACTGGGCACAACAATGGTCCAGAGAGGGCAGAGGGGCATGAGAACTGGGCCTTGAGCGCCCAAGTGCTCAAACTGATTTCCTTTGTTCCCAACCAGTACCTTGTAATTGTTGGTGCTTAGCAAATATGAAATAATGCAAATGTTATCATTAACAAAAATAATAGGATTTTAAGTAGAAAGATGTTTGGGAATCATTGTTCATGAGAAACAGATAGAAGGATTCCAGCATCTTTGCTTTGATCTTTCCAATGTCCTAGTTTGAAGAGATTTGATAGAATGTGTCTCTGAAGTGGGCGGAGGGATATGGTAGATCAAGCAGGGGGACAGGTCCAGGGAGAATGTCTCCTAAAAATCACGTCATTTCACATCAGATACGGATGCTAAGCTTGGATTCCGGGTCTCACACATGCTTGCTTGGGACTTGTCATGGAAATAGTCTGAGGCTCAGCCTTCTCTGTAAAACAGGAGTAATAGTCATAGTGGTCCTTTCTCCACTGGTACACAGAGTTCTCCAACACAGGCCCTGGTTACCTTTGATGCGCTCGATCATTCAGAGCTGGGGCTGCTTTTGTGGAGGTGGTTACTGTAGTCATGGCCATTCTCTTACTGCCTGGAACATCTGCCCTTGATCTACCCTTTCTGACTAAAGAGACAGCAGAAAAACAAACAGTGCAGTAAACTTGGGCAGCTGCAGGTGGAACTCGGGATTGCTGGGGGTTTTGCAAGCTTGCACAGGCTTTACATACAGCGCCAAAAAGTCAAAGCAGGTGCTGCACCCCACACATGCATGCTTCCGACTCCAGTGCCACGGGGTCTTCTTTCCCCAGCTCTGAATTTCCTTTCTTTAGCTGATGTGTGTAAGATTTTTTTTTTTAATTTTGGTACTGGGGATTGAACTCAGGGGCATTCTACCTCTGAGCTACACCCCCAGCACTATTTTATTTTATTTTATTTTATTTATTATTTTAAAACAGGGCCTTGCTAGGTTGCTGAGACTGGCCTCGAACCTGTGATCCTCCTGTCTCAGCCTCCCAAGTACTGGGATTACAGGTGTGCACCCCTGTGCTCAGCTAAGAATTATTTTATTAAAGTGATGCAAGCTGGGTGTGGTGGCAGGAGAATGCTAGTTCGAGGATAGCCTCATCAACTTAGTGAGGCCCTCAGCAACTTACTGAGACCCTGTTTCAAAATAAAAAAGAAAATTGGGCTGGGAATATAGCTTAGAGGTAGAATGCCCCTGGGTTCCCACCCCAGTACCACTAAATAAATAAATAAAGTGATGCAAATGCGAGTCCGAAAACTGGCTTCCTGGTTTTATTTGTGCATTCTCTTTGGCAGTATGAACAGTGGCTCCAGGGATATTGAAGGTCTAGATATTTAGTCTAGTAGACTAGTTAAACAGCCTTTCTGATTTCATAGCCAAGGATCAACTAACATCCAGTCTAGACCCAAAGAAAAAAAATGGCTTCAGGAAGAAAAAAATAATAATCCTATAATTCCAATAATTACATAAAAGCAACAAAAATTTAATCACCAACAACCCTGAGTTATACACTTATAATAAGAATTCCCATGTATCATCTCTATTTTTCAACTAGAGATATAGTGATGGGTATTATTATTCCCATTGTTTGTTGGTTGGTTGGTTGGTTGGTTGGTTGGTACTAAAGATTGAACCAAGTCGCATTGTATCTCTGAGCTACACCCTCCAGCTGTTGTTTGTTTGTTTTGAGACAGGGTCTCCCTGGGATGCTGAGAGTCTCTCTACATTGCTTAGGCTGTCCTCCAACCTGTGATCCTCCTGTCTCAGCCTCCCAAGTACTGGAATTATAGGCCACAGCACCTGGCTTTATTATTCCCATTTCATAGAGGAGAAAATAGAGATTTGGCAAGGTTTAGTAGCTTGTCCAAGACTACAAAGCTAGTCTGCAGAAGAACATAAATTCCATCCAACCCATATTTAGCGACATAATAAATTAACATCATCACCCAGAAAAAAAAGAGAAGCCGCTCGTGGGGACACTGCCACAATCACCGCTCTGTCCCAAGCAGCAAACGCTCATTACATGTCAGGTTAAGAATGCAATGAGAATACTCGCCATCATTCTAGTTTATGAATTACACCCTGATTTTAAAAAATCTACCCAACTTAGCTGGACTTTGTCAAAGAAAGGCCCTAATTGTCCACAGGATAGCAGAGGCAAAATCCTTACCATCAACGTCTAAAACGCGACTCTTCCGGGGAGGTTAAATGGCCTCTGATCGTCATCTGGTGGCTTTCCTGTGGAGCTAGCAGGAACAATTAGGCCCTGGTGAGCTGGCTGGCGGTGTAGAAAGCATGAGAGACACTGTGCACGTCACAGGGTTTGTAACCTTTGTTTCTCGCCTTGTTTTTTAATTTGTTGCATTTTTAAAATACCTTTATTAGTGTGTTTTTTTGCTCTTTATATGATGAGTTTGACCTGGGGAGAATGCAGTAAAACAGACACTCTCATGCTAATGGGAGCATAAATTTGTCCAACCATTTGGGAAACAACTGTCGCAATTGGCGGCAAAAGCCTGAAAAAGTGTTTTGCCCTTGGCCTTTAATTCCTCCTGAATCGACGACGACAACAAATTCAGAACTATGGAGAAATCTCCATATCCAAATACATTCGCCACAATCACATTCATATAGAAAAAAGTTCAAAACAATCCAAATGCCTGATGATAAGCCAGTAGCTAAGCAAGTTAAGGTAAAACTACACAATGAAATAGTACGTGGCCACGAAAACATAAGTTTATATTACAAATTATGTCGACGTTAAAAATGCTGCACTGCAGTGTTAAATTGGAAAAACAAACACAAAAGCAAAAAACTCTCTCTGCCTGTTTCATCTCTAAAATGTGACTAAGGAATAGGGTGGGGTAGCACATACATGTAATCCCAGTGCTTTGGGAGGCTGAAACAGGAAGATCCCAGGCTGGCCTCAGCAGCCAGCGAGGCCCTCTGCAACTTAGTGAGACCCTGTTTCAAAATAAAAAAATAAAATAGGGCTGGGAGTATAGCTCGGAGGTAGAATGCCCCTGGGTTCAATCCCTACTACCACAAAATAAAAATAAAATAATTAAATTAAGAGTGACTAATAAGAATAACACCTTCTTTATAGGGTTGTTATAAAGAGGAACAATAGCATAATAGAGTTAGGAAGCACTGAGTGTTGGCCAGATGAAGCAGGTACTATCATCCTTCTTTTATAGATGAAGCAATTTGAGGGGCGTGGTGGTGCACACCTGTAATTCCGGTACTTGGGAGGCTGAGCAGAAGGATCACAGGTTCAAGACCAGCCTGAGCAACTTAGCGAAAACCTCAGCTACTTAGCAAGACCCTGTTTCAAAATAAAAAGGGCTGTGGGTGTATCTTGGAGGTAGAATGCCCCTGGGTTCCATCCCCAGTACCAAAAAAAAAAAAAAAAAAACCCTAGATGAGACAATTAGAGCAGAGAGTGGGTGACACAAGTGGCGAGATGGCCCCGGAGCAAGTGGCAGAGCTGGGCTGGAACCCAGGAGTGTCATCACCAAGACCCTTCACCTCTGCATATCCACCTGACAGAAAGAGGTTAGCGGGAAAGGTAAGTCAGATTAGACGTTTGCAGCTTCACAAATATTGAGTTTGAGGTATGTTGTTCAAAAACATGTCAAAAAGTCAGATCATTATTGTGAACGTCATATTATTTTCTATTTCTATCTAGTACTTTTAAAAGAAAGAATAAGCATATTGCAACACTGCTCTGCAGAATTAAATGATGACCAATATCTACTTGAGGGGAAGAGAAACAAGGAGAGCAACCAAACACTTGTGGGAAATAAATCTTGAGTGGAGAGAAAAGGATGAAGAGGACAAGGGAAGAGAGGACGCAGAAAATCATCCCTTAAGAAAATAGGTGGAGAAAGCCGGTGCAAGCCTTGTCCCCACATTCCTGAGGGAGCTTCATACAAGACAGTGAGGAAGGAGGGGGCATTCGAGGTCGGGGGAGGGAATAAATGGAAGATAAATGCCCTTAGGACAGGAAGACATCAGCAAAATAACCGAGTCCCTGGAATCCGCACAGTAGCAGTTGAGATTTCAAGGGTAACCGCACAACTGAAAACGAAACCACGGTGGCTCACGCCTGTAATCCCGGTACTTGGGAGGCTGAGACAGGAGGACCGCAGGTTCGAGGCCAGCCGCAGCAACTTTTTTTTTTTTTTTTTTTTTTTTTTT
>PVJS01047916.1:0-15262 GCA_004027185.1 Glis glis
CCTTACCCGTCATTGGAGCATAGATACGATTTTATCCATGTCCTGTCTTAGGTTGACTTATCTTGAGAAAATTTTACCCGTCATTGACTACCAGCCACTGCTCAGGGGGCTGCACAAAGCTTTATTCTGTGCATTTCAGCCTTAACTTTCCATCTAGTGCTGAGAAAGCATTTCACCAAAACAGGAGACAGACATAATTCCACAGGAGTGAGAATTCCAAGACCCAGGACACCTTTTTCTACGGGCATACTTCCTTGAAGCTTTTACCACGTCATGCATGTAGGTTCACGCAGACTCCATAGGAGGCAAGGCCGTGGCAGTTATGCTTCTCTCAATTTATGTGGTTGATTTTATCCACTATTAACAAATCAAATATTCAGTTGTAACAAATTGGTTTTCCTCATGGACATTTTATTGTTATATTGAGACTTCAGGTGGGTCATAACCTCATCTCTATTCTTTTCCAATCCCAATTCAAAATTCATAGCTAAATGTTAAATCTCTCCAGATTAAGCACAATTATTAATTGTGTAAGCTGCACATGTTTGTTTTACAAAAATTGAAAAGCACAGAAAAACACAAGGAGGAAGTAAAAACTCATGCATAAATTCTCTTTTTCAAAGTAATACATAAAACCCACTAGGTTCATTTCCAACTACCTACTCTATTTCTGTAGGCACTACCAACATTTTGGACTGTAGGCTTCTAGAAATTTTTATGCTTTTGCCAATACATGCAAGGTTAGATTTCTTTCTCACAAAATATAGGATCATGTTATACATATAGTAATAAAACTTGCTTTGCTTATTTTCACATGATATAGTGATGTTTTTCAATATTTCATTATTTTTTAATTAATGTGCTTTTATTGGTGCATTATAGTTCAATATTTCATTATTTTTTTGTGTGTGTGGTACCGGGGATTGAACCCAGGGACGTTCTACCTCCGAGCTACACCCCCGGCCCTATTTTTTATCCTTTATTTTGAAACCGGGTCTCACAAAGTTGCGGAGGGCCTCACTAAGTAGCTGAGGCTGGCCTTGAACCCTCATCCTCCGGTTTCCGCCTCCCAAGTACTGGGATTACAAGCGTGCGCCACCACGCCCGGCTAATATTTCATTATTTTTAATGAGTGCTGCAATGATTTTAAAATGCATTCATAAAATAAAATAAGTCCACTAATTCTTGATACTCCACCCTCCAAAGGAAGGGCCTAATTCTCCTCTCCTTAGTGTAGGCTGAACTTAGTGCCTCATTTCTAATGGATGGAATATGGCAGAATGCATAATATGTGACTTCTGAGACCAAACCAGAGAAGACATTAAAGCTTTCTCCTTGTGCTCTCACACTCATGCGTATATGCGTGCGTGCTCACTGTCTTCCTGTGCTCTCACACTCATGCGTGTATGCGTGCGTGCTCACAGTCTTCCTGTGCTCATACTCCTGCGTGTATGCGTGCGTGCTCACAGTCTTCCTGTGCTCATACTCCTGCGTGTATGCGTGCGTGCTCACAGTCTTCCTGTGCTCATACTCCTGCGTGTATGCGTGCGTGCTCACAGTCTTCCTGTGCTCTCACACTCCTGCGTGTATGCGTGCGTGCTCACAGTCTTCCTGTGCTCTCACACTCATGCGTGTATGCGTGCACGCTCACTGTCTTCCTCGCTCTCCCTCCCTCTTTCCCTCCCTCCTTCCTGAACAGCTACCAGGAGCTGAGCAGCTTTCCTCCACCACATCCTTCCACCATGATACTCTGCCTCATCTGTGTCCAGAAAGCTGGAGACCGCCAACCATGGACTGAAACCATGAGCCAAAATAAGCTTTTCTCCTTTAAGTTGTTTGTCAGGTATTTCGGTCACAGCGACAAAAGGCTAACACAGTCACAAAAGGTGTTGTGACTTCCCTTTTTAAGTTGGTTAATTGACAAATAAAAATTATGTATATTTATCATATACAACATGATGTTTCGAAATGCATACACTGTGGAATGACTAAATTGAGCTAATTAACATGTGCATTATCTCACATATTTATCATTTTTTGTGGTGATAGCTTTCATCTTGTTCTTTCTTGGGTGGTTTTCTCTGGAAGAAGCTAACTGCTATGAAACGAGAATGTTCAAGCATCCCTATGGGGAAGTTCATGTGGCGAGGGGCTGAGGTTCCTTGCCAACAGGCAGTCGAGTGAGGATTCTTGCAATCCTGTCCTCCAGGCAAGCCTTCAGATAACTGCATTTCCCACCCACATCCTGATGTAATTGCATGAGACACCTGAGCCAGAACCACCCAACTAAACTGTTCCTAAAGTCCTGCTTTATAAAACCTGTGAGATAATAGATGTTTGTTGTTTTGAACTGTTAATTATTGGTATACTTTGCTATACAGTAATACATAAATAATATAAATATATACTATTCTATTGTTCTCACCTCCCTATTATACAATTATGAATAATGCTATAACATACTTCTTTATATGTGTATCTTTATGTTCTCATGATATTATTTCTGTAGGACAAATACTTAAAACGGGAATCTTTGGCTATGCACATTTTAAATTTAGAAAAATATTGGAAAATTACCTAAATATTGCCTGAAATAATTGTATTTCATATAAATACATATAAATTTAAAATACAATTCATATAAATTTATAATACAATTCATATAAATACAATTTCATATAAATTGTATTTCATATAAATAAAAGTGAATGAGTGTCCCTCTATCTTTGATAATTTTAAATGTTATATCTCCTAATGTTTCTCAATCCTATGAGAGAAACTGGGTCATAATTTTATTAATTTTATTCTTTACTGATGAGGTTCACACCCCCTTGTATGTTTCTGCTTTGGAAACAGTGTCTTGCCTATTTCAGATAACATTCCCTTTGTATGCTTCTATTTCTTGATCTTTCCTCTCCCACAATTTCTAATATATAGTTCATATTATGTAAACTTGCAGTTTTTAATGAATGAATGATTGAATAAATGAAATTTAGATAATAAATTCACTTAAAGCCACTGAATTGACTTTTAATTGAGAAAAGTATATTTGACTAATTTAATTATCTTTCCCATTTTTTATCACTATTCACTTATCAGTCAAGTGTTCTCTGACAAAGCCCTTAACTTGTTCAAGCTAATATATTCCTATTTTTTTTTCTGGTGCTGGGGATTGAAACCAGGGGAATTCTACCTCTGAGCTATACCCCCAGCCCTATTTTTATTCTTTACTTTAAAACAGTGTCTCACTAAGTTGCAGAGGACCTCACTAAGTAGCTTAGGCTGGCCTCGAATATGTGATCCTCCTGTCTTAGCCTCCCAAGTACTGGGATGACAAGAGAGCACCACCACGCCTGGCTAAGCTAATATATTTCTAAAAGTAGTGATATATTTTAGCTGGATGTGGTGGTGCACACCTGTAATCCCAGTACTTGGGAGACTGAGAGAGGAAGATCACAGGTTTGAGGCTAGTCTGCAGTAATTTAGAGAGACCCTGTTTCAAAATAAAAAATAAAAAAGGGTCAGGGTTGTAGCTCAGAGGCAGAAACCCCTAGGTTCAATCTCCAGAACCAAAAAAAGAAAAAAGCCATATACTTTTTCTCTCTGAATATGTTTAAATAGAAGAATATTTATATAATAAATAATAATAATGATAATGATACTAATTTTAACTTCTTGGGTACCTATCTACATTACAAGCACATTATATGCATAACAACCTAATTTAATCCTTGCAACAGCCTTTAAGTATCGTTATTCCCCAGTATAGAAATGAGGAAACTAGTATTTGAAAAGGCCAAATAAATGAGCTATCGTCTTATAGCTATTAAACAATAGAGTTGTGATTCACACTCTTGTCTGTTTGAATTAAATTTCTATTCTTTCTACAGTTCTCAGCTGACTTTCTTAGGAATAAATAATTTACATCATTGTTTTCTTATATTGTATATTAAAAGAAAAAGGGGAGTTCAAGAAAAAATTCCACAATTTTAAATAATAAAAAATTGCATTGAAATTGTATGTTTTTCCTGCCTGAGAGGAAAGCTGCTTACTGCTATTGATTATTTTTACAAAAACTACTAGAAAGGAAAAGATTAATAAAAAGAATGAATATTTTCCTTTTCTTCACGGTTTACAAAATCCAGCCATCAGTGGGCAAGTGACTTGTTGGAATTCATTTTGTGTTGCTACAACAGAATAGCTGAGGCTGGATACTTTATAAGGAAAATAGTTTTATTTAGCTCATGGTTTGGAGGCTGAAAAGTTCAAGCTCAGGAGTTCAATCCCAGGAGTTGGGAGGCTGAGACAGAAAGATTGCAAGTTTGAGGCCAGTCTCAGCAACTTAGCAAAACCCTCAGCAGCTTAGCGAGACTCTATTTCAACATAAAATAGGGCTGGGGTCTAGCTCAGACATAGAATGCCCCTGGGTTCAATCTCCAGTACCAAAAAAGAAAAAGAAAAAAAGAATTAGAAAATGCAAAGAAAAAGAAAGTATGGTTTCTTCTCCCAGTGATCAGTCTTTACCATTTAAGGATTTATGTCAAGCTGCAAAAATTCTCCTAGTCAGATCAGAAATAAAACTGAATAATGACTTTTAACACAACATGATGAAAATGAGACTGATGCCTTCTTTAAAAAAGCAATTTGCAAACTTTCAGAGATAATTTAGGTTTCTGGATGTTGAGGTCACCACAGACTGAAGGCAAGTATACATTTCAGGTGACATTCAAAATGCTCCATCAGAATGATACAAATTTATTTTTTAGAGAAGATAACTCCTCTAATTGTCAAAAGTTGTTTTCTAACAGAATCATAGCAGAGTGAAATGTAACCAAGTCGG
The DNA here is from genome assembly GCA_004027185.1 of Glis glis. Taxonomy (NCBI): domain Eukaryota; kingdom Metazoa; phylum Chordata; class Mammalia; order Rodentia; family Gliridae; genus Glis; species Glis glis. Next base: position 4,841 of record PVJS01047916.1, read on the forward strand.
GAGCGAGCGGCGCTGTACGTGAGGGCACTGCGAATCCCATTTTGTGTGTAAGCTTTACTCAGCTTCCTTTTCTCAGGCACGTCTAAGAGTTTTCATAAATTTGGCCCAAGGAGAAAGGACAAAAGAAAATTGTTGCGGTTTTCTTTTTTCCTATTGAACGTAGCAAACTCATGTTCCTTCAATGCTGAACTCAGATGTGTCCTAGAAAAATGTTTTATTATAGGCATAACAACTCATATTCAGCAGCAGGGGCAGCAACAATACTGCTGGAACCAGGAAAAAAAAAGAGGAACAGAAAGAGGCATAATGGTGAAACCAGGAACAAAAACAGACATAATGGCAAAACACGATGCATAGTCTTGCAACACAAACCTAAGTAATGAGGGGACTGGGAGCCATTTTTCTTCAACCTGCGTGTTGTTGTTCCATCTGAAAATCCAAGGGTGACACTAAAATGGATAAGACATCGGTATCTCCCTAAAACAGGTGCTGCAGTCTCTCCTGGTAATGACAGAATATTTATTCATCAGTGTTTGTTTGAAGTACTTGTTCATGTATCTCCAGCTCCGTGTTATTCAGCCAGCTGCATGTTAACCATTGCTTACAGGGTAGCCAGTAAACATGACACTAAGAGATACATGAAAAGCAATTCTCGAATCGTAGAAATCATCTCAATAATATTAAATAACAACAAAAATCACAATCATTGACTTTCCTAATACAAAATTCTATGTCTTAAATATATTTAAAGATGTATTCTCAGTCAAGCGCAGTGGTGCACACCTGGAATCCCAGTACTTGGGAGGCAGAGACAGTAGGATCACAGGTTCCAGGCCAGTCTCAGCAACTCAGTAAGACACTGTATCAAAATTATAAAAATAAGATAGGGCTGGGGGGGTATATCTCATTTGCGGAATGTCCCTGGGTTCAATCCCCAGTACTACACACACAAAAAAAGACATATTCTCTTATTTTAAGTACATTCTATGTTTTAGTTTTTTCCTAATATCACTATAACAAATGAGATCTGATCTTGAATTACCATTAATTTAAACTGTTCATAACTTTTACCACCCTATTTCCTAAAGAGCTGGATAAATTTAAAAGGTACTTATATGTAACAAAATACCCAAAATTTAAAAAATAATGTAAAAGGGCTTCTATTTCTAATAGCATGTTTGATTAAATCTCCTGAATGACCTTCCTAATTAAAACAAATAAAATGCTATATAAGCGCCGGGTGTGGTGGCGCACGCTTGTAATCCCAGTACTTTGGGAGGCAGAGATCAGAGGATCCGGGTTCACGGCCAGCCTCAGCTCTCTCTCTCTCTCTACCTAGTGAGGCCATCCATAACTTCGTGAGACCCAGTTTCAAAATAAAGTATAAAAAAATAGGGCCAGGAGTGTAGCGCGGAGGTAGAACACCCCTGGGTTCAATCCCCAGTACTGCAAAAAAAAAATGCTATATAAAATATAAATATATTGCTCAGTTGGAATGAAAGAATGGAACCCATAGATTTCAAAACCTAAGAGAAAGCAGAAACGAAGGAGTGAATGGTAAAAGTAGCTTTTGTTCTGAGATCTTCTGTTCACACTGCTATCTACATGCAGAAGGGTTAGAAAGCCTAGGACCAGCACAGGTGATGACTCCAATAGAAAATTTCCACATCAAACTGGGATCCCAAAAGGACACCTTCACAACAGAAGTAAATGAGGCACAGAGAGCAAGGCTTAATATATGCAAGTGTTCAAAAAACCATTTAGGAGTTTAGAATACCCCAGGGTAGAATGCATACAGCGAAAAAACAATCCAATTATATCACAAATGTGTGAAACAACCTCACTGAAAGAAGCGGAGGGGAAAAGATCTGATCTAAGTATCTTTGTAGATGAGTGGAATTTGCAAGACTAAAGGCAAGCATAACTGTACATAGCACCACCCTCTAATTGATAAAATTATTTCCCATAGGGTACAATACTGATACTGTTACATATATATATATATATATATATATATATATATATATACTACAACTGCACAATTAAGTAAATGGATGGCAACTGATGGGAGCCAGCTTTTTCACTGTTGAAATGAGAGTTTACAGATAAGCACTAGGAGGCTAGAATGATCCATAGACTAATAGGGTTAGAAGTATCTGTGTAAATTCTTGTTTAGGTTAATAAAGATACAAATGGCTACATATGGCAATACTTATAGATATATGTAAACACAAGGGTTAATATTACACACATATTTCCTGGCTCTGTCAGCTGAGAAGGCCTAGAAGCAATGATACCAGACTAGCCAGAAGCACACTTAGTGGCTAGATACTGGTTTCTAATTGCATTCTTAATTAAAGGAACCAAAGCTCCTTGAAGAAATGGCTGATTCTAGGTCTGAAACACAATAGATAGATGATAGATAGATAGATAGATAGATAGATAGATAGATAGATGTGCATAATGGGCCTGGATCATCTTGCAATGCACATTCTCCAAAAGAATCAATTTTTTTTAGACTTCAAAGCAAAAAAAAAACCCACAATGATGAGGGTATGTCAACATGATAGAAGAACCAACTGAAAGAGTTCTCAATGACCAAAGTAGGTATAATCTGAGGACAAAATAAAGTATCTTTGGATTATAAGTTGAAACACACATGTGTCCATATAATATAAACACATGGAGGTCAAGAGACAAATCTTCCATGCAGAAGAATTCCAAATAATTTATACAAATATGCAGTATAAATGGTGGCGCATGACTCCCTACTCCTTAAGTGTGGGCTGCACATAATGACTACCATCTAAAGAGTACAGTAAGGAGCTGGCTGTGGTGGCCCATGCCTGTAATTCCAACACTTGGAAAGCTGAGCAGGAAGAGTGCAGGATTGAAGTCAGCCTCAGCAACTTAATGAGATCCTCAGCAACCTTGTGAAACCTTTTTTCGAAATAAAAAATAAAAAGAGCCTGGGATGTAGCTCAGAGGTAGGATGCCCCGGGTTCAATTCCCAGTGCCAAAAAAAAAAAAAAAAGAGTACAGTATGGAAAGGCGGGGAAAGGAGTAACTTCACAGTGGAAAGATATGACAAACACTATCTCAAACAGAAAATCAAGGTTGACATCAACAGTCTTAAATCATGTTGACTGTATGTGCTCTTGATACATGTCAATTGTATGTGCCCTTGATTATGTTTCCCTTCAAAATGGAAGTTTACCTCTGTGATCTTGTTCCTAGTACAATCATGAAAAATACACAAATTCCAATTGAGAGATATTCTACAAAATATCTACCGAGGGCTCTTCAAATCTTTCAAGATCATCAAAAATAAATACTTGGGAACTGCTATAGCAAAGAGGTTCCATAGCCAAGGAGACATCATGACCAGATGCAATGTGGTGTCCTGGGTGAAACCCTGGAACAGAAGGGAAAGTGGATAAAACCAAGGAAATCTGAAGAATGCATGGCTTCAGTTGGTAATAATATATCATTTTTGGTTCACTAGTTGAAACAAATAGACCATACTAATGTAAGATACTAATAGTGAGGGATACTAGATGTGGAATATCTCTGTACTAGTTTCATGATTTTTCTGTAAATAATAACTGCTCTAAGGAAAAAAGTTTATGCTTTTAAAAGGCACAAAAATGTAACAACAAAAATATACCTGTCTTGACTTTGTCACTGGGTAAAGGAAAACAAAGTAAAGTAAGGAAAAAAAATCTTTGGAAATTCGCATTCTAAGCTGATTTTAACACCTATTTTTCATTCATCCATATTACCTGTGTTGTCTAACGAGTCTCTTGTGAAAATTTTAATGTAATGAAGCGGTTTGGAGTTGGCCATGCCCCTTGCAACTCTCAAAAGCAAATGTAAGCCAGGTGTGGTGGTGCACACCCGTAATCCTAGTACTTGGGAGGCTAAGACAGGAGGATCCCAGGTTAGAAGACTCAGAAATTTAGTGAGGCCTTCAGCAACTTAGTGAGACCCTGTTTGAAAATAAAAACAAAAGAGGGCTGAGGTTGTATCTCTGAGCTGTAGGCTCAGAGGTAGGATGCCCCTGTGTTCCATCCCCAGCACCACAAAAAAAAAAAAAGAAAGCAAATGCAAATTGTCTCTGGAAGAATCCTCAAAGCTGTCCCAGAAATAAAGTTCCCCCCAAAAAGTATCTCATAGTAAAAAATTATAAAACACACAAGAAAACAAGATAACTTGAGTCAGAGCTAGCTGTAATAGCTCCAAAGTATTTCAGAGACTGGAATTATAAGACATAAAACAGAAAATGACTACTATTGGTATGTTTAAAAGGTTTTCATAAAAAGAGACATTTGAACATTTTGACAGAAAAATGGAAATTATATAAACTGACACAGATGATTTGCAAAATAACCAACTTTATTTTAAAACAACAAATACTTCTTGAGTATTCTCTAGACACCAGGGCCTGCATTAAATGCTTCCCAATACATTATCTGCCTCTACTTTCATAACAACAAGTAATTCTATTAATAACTACTAAAGTTGTAAAATATTCATGTAAAAACATTTCCCATTATTTTCTTTACCTTACAATCTGAATACTTTTTTGTTTTGTTTTGTGGTGCTGGGGATTGAGCCAGGGGCATTCTACCTCCAAGCTATACCCTCAGCCCTATTTTATGTTTAGTTTGAAACAGAGTCTCACTAGGTTGATGAGAGTCTCACTACTTGCTGAGGCTGTCATTGAACCTGCAATCCTCCTGTCTCAGCCTCTCAAGTACTGGGATTACAAGCGTGTACCACCATGTCCAACTTGAACACTTTATTTCAATTTATTTTCCAGTTCACAAATTCTCCCTTCTCCTGTATAAAATATGCCATTATACATATTTGCTGTGTTCTTATCTTTTGTTATTAGTTTTTTTTTGTCTTAAATTCCTATTTCAAGGAACTCCTATACACTGGTGGGACTGCAAATCAGTGTAGCCTCTATGAAGATCAGTGTGGAGAGTCTTCAGAAAACTGGGAATGGAACCACCATACAATCCAGCTATCCCACTCCTGGGTATCTTTCCAAAGGAGTTGAAATCAGAACATTATAGTGATATAGGCATATCCATATTTATAGAAGTACAATTCACAATAGCCAAATCATGGAACCAATCCAGGTGTCCATCAACAGATGAATGGATTACAAAATTATGGAATATACACACAATAGAATTCTACTCAGCAATAAAGAAGAACAAAATTACATCATTTGCAGGAAAATGGATGAACCTGGAGAATATTATGTTAAGTGAGATTAGCCAGTCACAGAAAGTGAAGGGTCATATGTTTTTTCTCACATGTGGAAGCTAGGGAAAAATTGAGATTCAAGTGGAACTCCAGATAAAGAGAGAAAAACCCCACTGGAGCGATGGTGGGGGTTCTAAGGGAAGGTAGTGGGGAGGGAGAATTAATGAAGGAAACACTTATATTGATGTTATGTGCATATGTGAAATTATCAGTGCCAATCTCAATACCATGTATGAGGAAGGGGAGGGAGTGTGGAGGGAGTGAGGGGGAAGCTCATCAAGTGCTGTGTGCATGTATGTCCCTGTCACTCTGAACTACATTATGATGGGAGACTACAATGTACCAATAAAAGTATGTTTTAAAAATTCCTATTTGATTTCTTTTCAAATATTCTAAGTCACTTTTTACATTTAGCATTCCCCATAGAATTTTTTCAATCTTATCTTTTATTTCTCTAAATATCCACATTTATTTTATTTTATTTTTTGTGGTGCTGGGGATTGAACCCAGGGGCATTCTACCTCTGAGCTACACCCCCAGCCCTATTTTGTTTATTTTTTTTTATTTTGAAACAGATTCTTGCTAGGTTGATGAGAGTCTCACTACTTGCTGAGGCTGTCCTTGGACCAGCAATCCTCCTGTCTTAGCCTCCCAAATACTGGGATTACAGGCATGTGCCACCACACCCAGCTTTAAATGTCCCCATTTTTAATAGTCTTTGTCTGGTTCCAATATCTGAAGCTTTTGTGGTTCTATTTCTATGGTCTGTTACTTCTACAGGTTTCCCTTAATGGTATTTCATTTCCTGGTCCTGAACTACATGTGTGTTCTGGTTATTGCGTTTAAAAAATAATACAGCCGGGCGTGGTGGCGCACACTTGTAATCCCAGTACTTTGGGAGGCGGAGACCGGAGGATCTGGGTTCGCGGCCAGCCTCAGCTCTCTCTCTCTCTCTCTCTCTCTCTCTCTCTCTACTTAGTGAGGCCCTCCGCAACTTCGTGAGACCCGGTTTCTAAAGTATAAAAAATAGGGCCGGGGGTGTAGCGCGGAGGTAGAATGCCCCTGGGTTCAATCTCTGGTACCGCAAAAAATAAATAAATAAAAATAAATAAATAAATAAAGAATAATACACTATTTTTAATCAAAAATTGAATCCAGGGGCATTCTACCCTGAGCTACACCCCAACCCTATGTTATTGTTGTTGTTTTTGAAACAGGGTCTGGCACTAAGTTCCTGAGGGCTTCACTAAATTGATGAGTCTGGCCTCAAACCTATGATCCTCCTGTCTCAGCCTCTCAAGTACTGGGATTACAGGCATACACTACCATGCCCAGCTATTGAAAAAATATTTTTAGCATTAATTTTCAAGAAAGAGTTTTATCTTCACAACAGAAAAATTTTTTTTTTGCTTTTTAATCTGGTCTTAATCTCAGTCCAGTACCATCTATTCTTAGTTCAAAGACCAAGGTCATTCCAAATTACCTAGATGATCTAAAGTTGGGCTGCAATCAATACTGATTTGTTTCTACCTCACCATTTTCCTGAGAGCAATACCCTTAGGGGTCCCAGTTTAAGGATAGAATTTTACTTAGTGACTCCCTACCTTGGGAGAGCCCAGGCTTTGTCTTTTGTCCCCTTAGCTTCACAGGACTACACAAACTGCTGCACAGTTTTGCAGTTATTTCTTCCAAAGCATCAAATGCCTTGAAGGCAAAAGCAGCTTTGAGTGTAAGCTCACTTCTCTGGGTTCTTGTCTTTTCCTAGATTTTGACCCAATAATTTCTCACTACCATATTAAGTAGGAACCTGGAATGTTTTAAGAAAGATGAGTTTTTGGAGCTGGGTGAAGTGGTACACTCCTTTAATCCTAGTACTTGGGAGGCTGAGACAGGAAGAATTGCAGGTTCAAGGCTAGCCTCAGCAACTTAGCAACATCCTGTTTCAAAATAAAAAATAAAATAAGGCTGGGGGTGTAGCTTGGACATAGAATGCCCCTGGGTTCAATCCTCAGTACAAAAAAAAAAAAAAAAAAGATGAGTTCTTGAAAAAAGTTGACCCAAGTGGAGAGAGGTCATTAAGCAGATAGGCACAACTTTCCTTGCTAGTTACAAATTTGTTTTCTCCACTAGGGACCTTTCATATCACCAATGCCCATATGTACCATACCTGGCTCCAGGACATAAATATCCCATCATAAAACTTTAGCTCGTAATTATACAAAATCTCTCTCTTGCTTCCACTAATATCCAAAAAGGGTGGCACTTTCAAAACCATAGTAACACTAAGGAAAAGTATAGGGGGAGAAAAATCATGATAGCCATTTTCCAAGAATTGGGTTTTATTTTCTGAACCTAAAATGAGACCTGGTGTTTCTAATTCCTATCAGGATATATGCTCCCTTGACACCATGGTCCCCGGCCAACAAAGACCAAGAGGTAACCCCCCTATTCCCACATCTAGTTGGCATTTTCTTTGGAGAAGCAGCCTGACTAGAGTTGACATGTCTACAGGAATGGTACAGTGAAAGGCCTCATCCTGCCTGGCTAAGGGTTCTGATCTGGGCTTTTTCTCTTCAGATGTCCAAGCTCTCTCCCACACCAGAGGAGGTTAGTGAGGAATTTGAGGTGGGATACTTTCATAGCTGCTCTCAAATCACATCCCCAAAACTTTAGAGTCTTTCTCATTACATGGCCGTTCACATATAAGAGAGGACTTTAGTACAATGATCAGGGACCAATATTCTTGGACTTTGATGTCCGATACATTTGTTAGCTATCAGTCATGTGTGGACTATTGAGCACTTGAATATAGCCACTATGAAATGACTGAGCTGTAAATAGGAAATAGACATTAGATTTTTGAAGACCTAGTATGAAAAAATAAAATATTTCAATAATTTTTATATTGACTATACATTGAAAAGATATTTTAGAAATATTGATGTTTTTGTCAGGTTTTTCATCACTGTGACCAAAATATCTGACAAGCACAGCTTAGAGGAAGAAAGGTTTATTTAGGGCTCACAATTTCAGAGGTTCTGGAGGTTTCAGTACATGGTCAGTGAGCTTGGCAGCATGGCCTAGCATGGCCTGAGTTTATATCTTCATTGTACTTGAACTAGGTGTATTATCTTGAACTACTATTCTCGTTAAGTCTGGATTTCCTAATATACTAAAAGGAACTATTAATATCACTTGCCTCACAGAGTATTTCTGAGCCTGAAAGGAAACAAAGTCCTTATCGGTGGTAAAGTATGAATGATCTTGGGCATCCTGAAACTTCATTAAATTTCCTTCCTAGTTCACTCTCCCTTCCTTGGGTCAGGAAAAATACGCCAGCCCATTCAACTTAGACAGGAGTAAAGAACATGACTAAGGTTTGCAGAATAATGGCAAGTTCCAAGGTAAAATGAAAAGATCACTCTCTTCATTCAGTCATAATATGAAAGCTGTGAAGCACTAATTAAAACCAATCCTGGGTTACTCTACACAATTCATCTATGAAACGCAATCTGTCAAGAAACAGAAAATGGTTTTATAAAATTCAGATGGAATCTGGGTGGAGGGATGTAGGTTGGTTTTAAACGGTTAGCCATATCAAATAGCAAATTGATGTTAAAGTTATGAGAGTGCAAATAAATCATTTTAGGAATCGATTTGTTCATCGACTGGATGTATTGGGAAGGAATTCCGTTCCTAAAATAAGTTTGACAATGTTTCCCAAGCACAAAATTCAACTACTTTTTAAAAATCTCTCTCTCTCATATGTGTGTGTGTGTGTGTGTGTGTGTGTGTGTGTGTGTGTGTGTGTGTGTGTTTTCCTCTGTGAAACTGAGAGGGTGGAACAGAGATTCTGTCATCAGTTATTCTTGGAATTTGGTGGAAAAAGAAAAGAATTTGGAATCAGTTACCTTGAGTTCTGTTCCAGTTCCCCCGCTTAGAAGCTATTTCCTTCTCCCTAAGAGGCAATCCAGTCGACTCGGCCTGGCTGGCAGCTTTCCCAGGACCCAATGCGCTGTGTGAGAAAGACAGGTACAAAGGCTGCTCCACCTCCATCCCAGTAACTGTGGGGTGAGCAAGAGGTCAAAGGGAATCCAGCTCTTCCCAGCTGGCAGACCCTTCCGTGAACAGAGAGAAAGGCAGATCTCTTTACCCCGACTCTATTTCTTTTTCATGCCATTTCAGATTTGGAAAGAAGGGAAGAGGGCCAGGAGTATGTAAGGAACTAGGGTGCAGAACGTGCCAGCCTGTGGCTCGGCGCCTTCGTTATCTCATTGACTCGTTCCTTCAACGGTTGTTTCCCAGGCTGCTGGGCTCTGCGCTAGGCAGTGGGACCACGGAGAGCAAAGGACCCAGAGTGTGGTCTCCTCTGTCTAGAGTAGACAGTAGGAGCATAAATGTTGACAGTGAGTTGCGCTCGCTCTGGGAAGGAAGTTCGGGCGAAGGCGTGGTAGCTGAGCCCCACGCGCCCACCCTCCCGGGCGGGCTGGGGACGCGTCTCCATGGCGACCGTGGCGGCGCGGCGGGCGGGCGCGGAGAGAGGCCGGGGCTGCCGGGCGGCGGCGGGCCGGGCGGCGGGAGCGCGGGCGGGCGGCGGCCCCCGGGGCGGGCGGTGACCCGGCGGTCTGCTCCGGGCGCCGGTGGAGCCCCGCGAGCGAGCGCAGCGCGGAGAGCAGGTAGGCGCCCCGAGGCCCCCCGGGCTGCGCCCTCGCCCAGGGATGAATGGATGCTCCGGGCTGGCGCGGGCCCCGGGGCGGCGGACCCCTCGCCTGTGCTCGGCCAGGGGCCGGGGTGCGAGGCCGCCGTGCAGAGTCCAGCGGACTCCTCACCTGTGCTCGGCCTGGGCCCGGGGTGCGAGGCCGCCGTGCAGAGTCCAGAGGACCCCTCGCCTGTGCTCGGCCTGGGGCCGGGGTGCGAGGCCGCCGTGCAGAGTCCAGAGGACCCCTCGCCTGTGCTCGGCCTGGGGCCGGGGTGCGAGGCCGCCGTGCAGAGTCCAGAGGACCCCTCGCCTGTGCGAGGCCTGGGGCCGGGGTGCGAGGCCGCCGTGCAGAGTCCAGAGGACCCCTCGCCTGTGCTCGGCCAGGGGCCGGGGTGCGAGGCCGCCGTGCAGAGTCCAGCGGACTCCTCACCTGTGCTCGGCCTGGG
>PVJS01047917.1:0-15260 GCA_004027185.1 Glis glis
TTTTCGGTACCAGGGATTGAACGCAGGGGCATTCTACCTCCGCGCTACGCCCCCGGCCCTATTTTTTATACTTTATTTTGAAACCGGGTCTCACGAAGTTGCGGAGAGCCTCACTAAGTAGAGAGAGAGAGAGAGAGAGAGAGAGAGAGAGAGGGAGAGAGAGAGAGAGACAGGGAGTGAGAGAGAGAGCTGAGGCTGGCCGCGAACCCGGATCCTCCGGTCTCCGCCTCCCAAAGTACTGGGATTACAAGCGTGTGCCACCACGCCTAGCAAGAGTTCAAAATTTTTCTATTGGAAATATCTGATAGATTTCATTATACTCAGAAAGCACATAAATAATTCACATACCTTAACTGGTAAAGTAAATTGGATTTCCTGTTTTCTTTGGTTTACAATGTTGCATACCTAGACTATTCTCTGACTTCAACACTGTCTTATCTCTCCTCATGTAAGTATAATCAGCTTTTACAGTTAAGAAAATTTTGAAAAGATGATAAGAGACATGCCTCTTATCTGTATACATTTCTTTTCTTGCTTTTATAATAAGTTTTAGCCATCTGTCTTTCCCTGCCATATATCATTATTTTAAGATATCATTTGGTCCATGCAATTTCAAGACCTTTGAACTTTGGCACAGGGTCTACATCTCAAAGTCCTAACTTGGTTTCATAATCTAAACGTAGATAAACCCCACTGTCTATCAATAATAATAATAATAATAATTACATTTGCATTGCCGTAATACTTGGCAAAGCATAGATATAAAGTCTCAATCCTCAGGTAACTCCCTATATAAATTAAGAAAGTGCATATAAGGTTATGCACAAATTCAATTTAATTAAAATTCACTAAAGGAGTTTGATATTTAAATAATTCTACTTTGTTTTATATAAAAAAAACTTCTGCACAGTAAATGATCACCACCAAATTTATCAATATTTTTAATTTTTATGAAAGGTTTGTTTAACTGCAGACTAAAACTTTTGATCCTTTCCCTCTTCATCTAGGTAACCAAGCATTTCAAAAATAAACAGTGCTAAATGAAAGAAACTAGCAAGAGAAAAATTATCTAGAAACAACCCAAAGTAAATATTATTATTATTTTACCTTGTGTAGCTTACAAGTGCATGTGAGAGATTAAATTGTTACTCTTTCCCAATTAGCAGAAATAATTTGCCAAGAAGTTTAATGTGTTTCTTGGAAAGAGTTTAAAAAAAATCCTCTCATGCTGGGAAATTTCACTTTTAGGAACTAAATTACAACAGGAGGAGAATGGTCGGGAAAATAAAACGCCCCGAATTCTATCACTAACTGTTATGCTTAAGTACAATTTTAATTTTTTGAATTTGCCAATCATGAATCATTTGAAATGTATGGTCAGGGTGAATTTGTAATTCAATCTATTTTATTTAAGTGTCTATTAACTTTCCAAAAGTGCTCTCTAGACCAATTTCATGGGCCTCCTGGCTATTCACAGTGGGCCTGGTTCTTGTTGACGCCATTGTTGTGCCTTGTAATTCTTCCTCTATCAGTTAGAAATTGAGTGCATTCCTGAAAGAACTTTGGGCTCAAATAATTAGTCATGTACACACATAAATAAAAAGAATTTTCCATCAAAGGTTTTGGAAGTAAGGAAGAGAAAGAAAGGATAATGTTCTTTTTTTTTTTTTTTTTGCGGTACCGGGTATGGAATCCAGGGGCATTCTACCTCCGAGCTACACCCCTGGCACTATTTTTTATCCTTTATTTTGAAACCAGGTCTCACGAAGTTGCGGAGGGACTCACTAAGTAGCTGAGGCTGGCCGCGAACCTGGATCCCCCGATCTCGGCCTCCCAAGTACTGGAATTACAAGCGTGCGCCACCACGCCTGGCCTAAGGATAATGTTCTTATTGAGCACTAATGAATGTTGGAGACGTCTTACATAGAGTGTCAAAAATAATGCTGCAGAGGATCAAAAGTGCAAGTAATGAGGGTAAATAAAGTGTATTTCATGACAGAAAAGAAGTTTCTTTTGACTGAAAACTGGAGTTATCTGGTCTGACTAGACCCATGTTGAGGATACAATTTCAAGTTCTAGACTAAAAGGAATAATATGGTATAAATTATGAAAACATGGGCAGGCAATTATTAAGAATGTACAAAGTTTACCATATACAGATTCTCAGGGAGCAGCAGGAGCCTTGGTTTGAACTGGGGACATTGAATAAAAAATAGGGGGCTGTGGAAGTACCCAGGGGGGCACTGAGTAATTTTTGTCTGAAAAGGGGGTGGTAAGCCAATAAGTTTGGAAACCTCTGAAAGAAAAAATATAGATAAATCAACTTAAAGAAAATTCATCACATAAAAATCTAAATCCCTGCAGAGGCACCCATGATTAAGAAAAAATGAGAAATGACTGTAAATCTGCTCAAACTGAGTTAGTGTTGTTGAAAACAATGTCACTATTTGATAGTGGATGTCATGTTGTTTGGGACACTTCAACTACATAAAGAAGACCCTTCATGTGTGTTTTGCTTTAAAAGCTTTTCATCAGATTGCCAAGAGCAAAACTGTTTAGTACTTATATTCAACTTCTATCTATCTATCATCTATCTATATATCATCTATCTATCTATCTATCTATCTATTCAAGATACAAGTGAACAATGGCCCATTTATGACCCAATTTTGGTGCTCTAGTAAGTGGTCAAGGCAGCAGAAGCAACATTAGAAGCAAGACCTGGAGGCTTTATCAGCTTGAAGCAAATTGTGTGTGAAGCAACTTTTGGAGGTAAGAAGGTCATCAAGAAACCAGTAGTGATGTCTGGATTCACCAAGGTCATTAGTGTCTGGAGATAATAGAGTCAGCAAGCAATGAGCAGGAAGTTTGCATTAATTGTTGGGGATTGACTGGTTAGTTCTGTTAGGAAAGTCTATGGAGTTTCTATTTAGCTGTATTTATACAGACCGTTCCTACCACTTCTTCCGCGGAGTCCCCTTGGGCAGTCATGTAGGTCACCCTAAACTGTTCCACATTGCTGTCAGAAATGTCCCAGTTTACCCGCAGACTAGAAGTAGTTTCATCATCTACAACCAGGTTTCTGATTCCTGTCTGAAAAACTGGAATAAACACAACCAAGGATTAAAGAATTTTTAATCCATCACATTCCAAAATGAGCTTCTTGCGGAGTAGCGGTGAGCATCATTTAAGGCAGTGCTATGATGTAGACCCACATGAAGCAAGAACACAACAGCTCCACTTCAGTGGTTAAGGGAGAGTCAAGATAGCTACTAGCACAAAACAAAAACGGGTTTAGGAGATGCTTACAAGATGATACCGTGGACCCCTCCAACTAACGGCTCTGTATAACACTACTAAGAACTGGGTGAGTTGGGTGCAGTAGTGTACACCTATAGTCCCAGTACTTGGGAGGCTGAGACAGGAGGATCACAGGTTCACAGTCAGCTTCATCAACTTTGTGGGGCCCTATGGAACGTAGTAAGACCCTGTTTCTAAGTAGAAATTTTAAAATAGGGCTAGGGGTGTAGCTTGGAGGTAGACTGCTCCTGGCGTTCAATCCCCACAAACAACAAAACAAAACAAAGAACTGAGTGAAATCCCCTGGGGTGCAGGGACAGCCCATGAGCCCACAGAGGAGCAGGGTCATGAGAACCAAGAACCTCATACTCCTGCTCTGTTGGAGACACAGGCATGGCGGACCAGATCTCATCATACTTCATGTGCAATCAGCATCCAACGCACATCCCATCCATCTGTCCCCACTTCTGTTTTAACACTTGTCACTCAAGAACAACCCCTGCACCCAGGCTGCCTGTGGGATATTATCTTTTCTCTGACGTTTTCCCAACTCCTTCACTGGTGTTCTTTGACACATTCTACCTTATCTCCCAAGGAGCCTGCTCTCTCATTAGTTCCATTCTTTCTCCTCCCTTCTGCCCTGACTTCCTTTCCTCCTGTCCTTCTCTACTGTATCTTTTTTCCCATCATCCATTTATTCATTTATTCTTTCAGAAAATATTCATTGAATTCTTCCTGGATGTCAGACTGTGTTTGAGAACCATACTGGTTAACTTGGGCCCAAAACAGTAAAAATGTCACAGAGAGGGTAGGAGCTGGACATATGTCTGGCAAAGCTGGGGGAGGCTACCAGGCAGTGGGAATGGGAGAGAATTTCTCAATTTTGGACAAAGAGTTTTGGATGGCAGTAGAAAATGGAGGAAGAATAGGAAATATAGCTAAGGTCAGGAGGGGAAGCAGGAACTATCAGAAATGATCTTGGAAGTTACAGTAAAGAAACTTCAGTGAACAAAGAAGAGATCAATAAGAATTAAAGAGGCCGGGCGTGGTGGCGCACGCTTGTAATCTCAGTACTTGGGAGGCGGAGACCAGAGGATCTGGGTTCGCGGCCAGCCTCAGCTACTTAGTGAGGCCCTCCACAACTTCGTGAGACCCGGTTTCAAAATAAAGTATAAAAAATAGGGCCGGGGGTGTAGCTTGGAGGTAAAACGCCCCTGAGTTCAATCCCCGGTACCGCAAAAAAAAAAAAAAATAAGGATTAAAGAAAGAATGAAGGAAAGAGTGAATAAATGAATGGATAATTGGAAACCACTGAAGTGTTTTAGAGGGAAATAAATGATATTATCAAACTTGTGTGTTACCTAATTGACTGACAGTTAGTTGGAGATGTACTGAGTGGAGGAGAAAGCTAGACTGAGAGAGAAAATTGTTGAAGTAGAAAGAACAATAGACCGGCCAGATCTATTGTTACCAGAGAAGATTGCGAGAGACATGACATGAATAATTCTCAACAGGGGGCAAAAGAAGTCACTGGGATAAAGGGGAGAGCAAAAACCCCTGGGGATGTTGCTGTGTTAACATGCTTGCAAAGGTGAATGGGAACCCAAGATAAAGAGAGAAAGGGCAGAGATATAAGAGTGAGGTGGGTGGACTAGAAGACTGGTGCTTAGTGGCAAAGAAGCTGTTGAGAGGAGTGAAATGTGAAGTGATTTGCCAGAGAAAGAAAAGAGGAACATCTCTTTTCTAACTATAAAATAAATAAAACTGGGCAACATAACTTCTGTTTAAATCAAACATCTTATGGGTAAGTGGGCTCCTGTGTGTCCTTACCTGAAGTCACAGGGCTGGTAGGTACTATGGTTGTGGCTGGTTCTGTCCAAAAACTATCAACTAAAAAGAAAAAAAATCATTATTTTAAAATTCTGTAAAGACTATAATAACTTGATACATTTGCACAAATGTCTTTATGGTTTTTTGAAGAAAATTTCACATATGTTATCTTACTTTCTTCCCACAACAAACTTGACTATGGTTGGAAGACTGAAAAAGTAAGTTCAGGCAGGGTGTGGTGGTGCACACCTGTAATCCTAGTACTTGGGATGCTGAGACAGGAGGATTGCAGGTTCGAAACCAGCCTCAGCAACTTAGCAAGGCTCTCAGCAACCCAGCAAGATGATGTTTCAAAAATAAAAAATAAAATAGGGCTGGAGGTGTAGCTTAGAGGTAGATGGCCCTGGGTTCAATCCCCAGTAGCCCCCCCAACAAACACATAGAAAGTAAGTTGAATGTAAGACAGACATATCTGTTTGACATATAAGGAAGCGGAAACCCAAAGAAGTTGGTTTCTCATTACAGATACCAGACTTCATATAAACATTTGACTTACATCTACAAAATTATGAAACCTCCTAATTATTTTGAAATCAGGGTATACCCATGATAATTAATGGAAATTAAAATGTTATAAAACAAGTTGTGAAAGGGTTGCCAAACGAGACCACCAAGGAGGGCAATGTGCTCAGGCAAGAAGTGCATCTTGAAAAAAAAAAAAAAAGAAGTGCATCTTGTTTCTTGTATCCACCCTGGGCATACAGTGGGATGGAGTGACTGCGTGGTGCTCTGCATTCATCTGCACATCCACACACCCATCCACCAGGGGTTAGAATACCGACTGCCAGTGTCTCAAGAGCTCTGGGATTTGCCTCGCCAGAGGTCACAGCCTCTTTCAAGGAACCATGCATCTCCAATGACTGGGGATGCAGGGGTCCAAAGGCCCCTTTGCCACAGTTTGGGACAATTCAGAAGGGTGGTCCTAGTTCTACAACTTCTAATAGGATTAGCTGAGGGCTGTTTCAGCTTCTCCCTCTTCCCTGTCCTGCAGTCTTCAGTTTCTTACATAAGTGTCTCCCAAGTGCACTCTTCAATAAACCTTCTGGATGCAATTTTCTGTCTCAGAATCTGATTCCAGGGAACCCAATCTAAGACAATTTAATATGTGGTTAATACCTCAGATTTAAAAAATGAAGGGATAAATCAATCTGTGAGTGAATTTTGTACAAAATTCTTGGAACCAAGACCAACTTGGAAAATTCCAGAAACTCTTGGACATGTTAGTCCTAGGTTTATTTTTTTTATTTTTTGCCAATTCATTCATTTAAAAATTATTCCATCCATCCGCCCACCCACTCCTCCATCCATGCATCCATCCATCTAGCCTTTCATCTACCCAATGAGTATTTATTGTATAATTAAAATGGGACAATTATGGCTAAGTGTGGAGAATATAATATTGAACCAGACAGATGCGGTCCCTGCATTCATAGTGATGAGTTTAGAATGCTGAGATGTTTCACGTTTCAGTTTCACTAAAGGTAGAGATATAAGAATTCTGAGGCACAAAGAAAAATTGAAGTCTCCATAGGCAGGGGTAAGGTTGTTGGAGAGGGAACTGGTGGGGTGAAGAGGGTGTCAAGGGGGTGGTGGGAGTTGCTGGAGTCCAGCTGGGCCAGACCAAGACTTACGTGTGGTCCCCACAGCCGTCACCACCTCACTCTCGCTCCCGTCATCAAGTACCGCCAACAGGGAGACTTCATATTCAGTGCCAGGATCCAGACCCTCGATGACATAGGAGTCCTGCTCTTCTTTGAGGACAACCTGAAACGTATTGGGTGCTTGGTAACAAGGTTTAGTTGAAAAAAAGGGGGAAAAGAAATGGGGGGGGGAATAAAGAAAAGGAAAAACATTCTTAGCATAAGCGAGAAATACTCAAGCATATCAAACTCCCAGGCTGCTGAAATTGATTTTAAAGTCAAAGTTGAGATCTTACTCCTTTCAATTCCCTCGCTAAATAACTGATTAATATTACAAAAGTAGCATTTTATTTTATTTTATTTTGTGGTACTAGGGATTGAACCCAGGGGCATTCTACCTCTGAGCTACACCCCCAGCCAGCTCTATTTTTTTTTTTTGAAACAGGGTCTCACTAAGTTGCAGAGGGCCTCACTAAGTTGCTGAGGCTGGCCTTGAACCTGCGATCCTCCTGTCTCAGCCGCCCAAATACTGGGATTACAGGCATGCGCCACCGTGCCCGGCTGGCATTTTAAAATCTTATTAAGTGTTGTCAAAGTCAAAGAATCTGAAAATGTATAAGATACATAACTAAAGCTTTGGTATCGATGCATTTTAATCTTAGAAAAATACCATGATTTGACATGTACAAAGCTCCATGCCTTGCAAAATATTAATTACTTCTGGAATTCTCGATCTATTTTAAACTTAAGACCAATTCCAAGGCATCAGGGGGTGTTCACGTCCAGATTCCATGCTCCGGATGCGTTTCCAGTCTTCTACAGACAGGCTCACCTCTTCGGTCTTCCCACCATAGACTGGGATCCACATCAACTTGTGTTGCCCTTCCTCAGCCGAGAGGGGATGCCAGGTCACTCGAAAGCTATCTGTCTTCACCTCATCGATTTCCAAGTACTGCTGGGCTGGAACTTCCTCTGTAAGCCAAGGAAGGAGATTTTGTTAAGGAAATGAGAAGGCAAGAAAGCCAAAGCTCAAGCAGCTCCCAGGGGCCGGAGAAAGGGAAACTTTTGCTTTTGGAAAGCCATAGAAGAAGGGAAAAAAGACCCCATCAACTTCCAGTATCTACCAACAGCATAAATTAGGAAAACAGTGGAAATAACAGATTTTTAAAGTTTTCCAGAAATTCCGGAACTCTTTGATTATTTGGTTCTTTTCAATAAGTATAAAAAATAAAATAACATGGTCATTATTTTATAAAGGTATTATATTCCTGGAGAATGAAATTGACCAAATTATGTCATGTGCATGTACAAATATGTAACACTGAACCCTGCTATTATGTATAATTATAATACACCCAAAAAGATACTATATTCCAAGTATTTTGAATAAATTAACTAAATGGTACCCCCAGAGACTGGAAAAATGCTCCTTTTTAGCTCTATCTGCTTCAGTGGTTAAATCACTCCCTGGTAATAAGTTAAGTTCTGGGGAAGAAACTTCATCCTTTTAATGTGGACATATGGATGTCATATTTCATCAGAAGTGAAATATATCAAATCTTCCACTATTTCACAGCGTATACACTTTGGGGGTGTACAGTGGAAAGCATAACATCCAACTACACCCAGAATAAGTTTTCAAGTCTTTGATATTTATTATTTTAAATCAAGGATTTTGAGACTCTGAGGATACCACAAGAATTCCAAGTAGATTTAACCTCAGGAGATTTTGTGAAATTATTGAATTTTCCTGTAAACATTATTTCTCAATCCAGATTCTTTTTATCACTCTCTAAATTACCTACTTAACTCCTCAATTTAGAACTAAGTACAATCAAGTACAATTGTGTGATTGTTTACAAGTACAATGAAGACGTTTGAAAGTGAATGGTAGAATTGTTGCCACTAAGAGGCAAAAAGGGTTTATACTATTGGGCAACTACAGGGTACATATAGAAAATGGAAAATAGTGTGTTCGTGCCTTTATTTAATTTTAGTACTTAAAACATTCCTTGTTGTATTAAGATTTTAGGCTCTTCCAAGTGTGGTGGTACATGCCTGTAATCCCAGTATGTGGGAGGCTGAGACAGGAGGATTGTAGGTTCAAGAACAGCCTCACCAACATAGTGAGACTCTCAGTAATCTAGTGAGACCCTTTTCACAGCAAAACAGAAAAAGGACCGGAGATATAGCCCAGAAGTAGAATGCCCCTGGGTTCAATCCCCAGCACAAAGAAAGGAAAAGAGAGAGAGAGAGAGAGAGAGAGAGAGAGAGATTGTTGATTGGTTGATTTTAGGCTCCATGAAAATATAGCATTAGCTACAGAAGGATGTATTAAGTAGTATGAAACTGTCATTTTTGTTGGTCAAAATTGTTGAATATCAGTGATTTTGGAACTACAAGTTAATGCACACGTATGAATGGAAAAGGAGGTAAAAAATTTACATTGATATATAAAAGAAAATGCTATGAGATTAGAATGAGAACAATATGTACCTTTTAAAATTTTATTTTATTATATTTTTGTGGTACTGGGGGGATTGAACCCAGGGGTGTTCTACCTCCGAGCTACAACCCCAGCCCTATTTTTTATAGATCTTAGGAATTTAGGTCTTTTCTCTCTTTGCTTTCATAGAAAACAGTCACTACACAGTTGTGCGACTGTTTATTTTGTTAATAATATTTTGAAAATTAAAATTTGATTACTTCAAAATCACAGTGGAAGAAGCTGTCCCAGGTTTCAGTTTCTACATAGTTACTTTTGAAAACCTTTCAAACCCTAACGAGGCTTACCTGTGGTGAAAACTCCAACGAGAGGCAAAGACTGCCCTTCTTCATAGATGGAGAAAATGGCAACCGAGTACTCTGTGAGGGATGTCAAGCCTTTCAGAGGGAATGTAGTAACAGGATCAACTTCAACCTGCAAAAGAGAGGAGTCACGTAGCTATATCCGATACTCTCTCAATGCAGGGATCATTTTATTTGTCCATAGTCCACTTGGCTGATAGCAGAGCTATAAATACTGCAAAACAAACTATTGAATTATAAACCAGTTTATATATATATATGTATATTCACCTTTCTAATATTACACCCTTAAATAGGTTTCCATCAGTTAATTCTCCAGACAAATTGTTAAGCAATATTATTTCCATTCATGAAGGATAATAAGTGCAGACATGAGATGCTGATATAAACATATTTAATGTTTCCCACCAGATCTCCTAGGATCCAGCTTTTGGCTTCATTGACTGGGCTCTGCTGGCATCGCAGCTGAGTCACACAATAAGGGTTTTATAGATAAGCAATCATGCAGAGGAAGAATCAGAAATATTAATACCAAAGAAAATAGTAAAAATGCCGGGCGTGGTGATGCATGCTTGTAATCCCAGTACTTGGGAGGCTGAGACCGGGGGATCCGGGTTCGTGGCCAGCCTCAGCTACTTAGTGAGGCCTCGGCAACTTAGTGAGACCCTGTTTCAAAATAAAGAATAAAAAATATAAAAGTATAAAAAATAGGACTGGGGATGTAGCTCGGAGGTAGAATGCCCCTGGGTTCAATCCCCAATACTGCAAAAAAGAAAATAGTAAAAACTAGTAAATATTTGAAATATTCCTTTATCTTTCTCAGAAAGACAGAGTTGGGGAAAATATATGCCAGCCTCTTCAGGGTACAAAAGGGAAGAAGTCCTAAGGATAAGGACCACGAGTATAAAAAAGGGAAAATGTAGAAAAAGAAAACTTGACAACAAGGAATAAATAGACCTTGAGAAAGAAAATATAAAGTGAGAGGAGATGCTAGTAGGACTAGAAGACAGAACCCTAATCAAAGTCACACTTAAGGTGAAAAAAAGGAAAATAGACACATCCTTACGACTGAGAGACTGGGTGTTGGATTACTGAGCTGCTTAGTACAGGGAGCACGCTGTGGACCAGGTATATGGTGCCCACACCTAAGTGCTTTACCTACTTTCTCAATTAATCCACACATACACCTATAAGATGCCTTAGTTCTGCTGATATTCTAGAAAATTGGAAATGTTTACCTGAGAATAGACTTTGACAAATTAGGTCCCATTTAAAATGGTCTCAAGGAACATATCAATAAGATTTCTTATTTACAATACTGTCAATGACTCATCTAGATGCTACCTGAGGTTAAGGGGGAGGAGACGAACTCATTCCATGTTTTCTCAGAGCAGTCAAAATGACCTTTGCCATAATTAGCTATTACTGCCCTCCAAGTCAAAATCAGGCACCCCAAGATATCTTCCTGGCCTTGTATAATCTGGGGCACCACCCCTTCTTTCTGCCATACTCCTAATGGCCTGCTAGGCTCCATCCACATTGTTCTCTGGAATGTTCTCCCTCTTCCCACCTCGGGGCCTTGGTACATGCAATTCATTTTGTGTGTTACCCTATTACTCATCTCTTTTCAAAACAAGGTCTTCCTCATCTATCAGGACTGGGTTTAAATATGACCTGCTTAAAGGGGGTTTCTCTTTCCACATTTCTCAGTAGGGTTATTCTCTAACACTGCCCTTGCTGTTTCCTCCTGGTGCCGATCACACCTGAAGTTATCTTATTTCTTGATTATTCTCCATCTCCTTAGAGCATGAACCCCTTGAAGGCAGGTCCTTGTTTTTTTCTTCACCACTGTCTGTTAAGCATATTTTTTGAGTAACAAAATAAGTATATGAAAATGAAGATGGAGGCACCGAAGAGCCTTCCTAAAAGAGATAAGAAAGGGCCTCATCTAAACTAAAAGCCAGGCCAGAAATCATGTACATCTCTAAGGAATACACAGTAGGTCCAAAAAACTGCCCAACTGGAGAGAGGCACTTCCATTTCACCCTCCTGGAACCCTGAGCCACTCTACTGCAGAGGCCAGCTGACTCCAGTTTTCTCAGCCACCCCAGATGAGATGTCAGACAGGAATGATGTCACCTTGGCAGATCCAGCCCATCAGCATCCAGAGGGATGCAAGAGTCACCTCAGCTGACACCTGACATCCCGGAGCAGAGATGCTCACCCTGCGCAGCTCCGCCCACGTTACATATCACGGGATGGTATTTTAAGCTGGGTGTCAGTTGCACAGCAGTAGTTCACTGAAAATTGAATTATCTTCTGGCTGAACCAGGGATGGAGAACTTTATAGGTTCTTCTTTTTTTTGCGGTACCAGGGATTGAACCCAGGGGCGGTCTACCTCCACACTACACCCCCGGCCCTATTTTTTATACTTTATTTTGAAACCGGGTCTCACGAAGTTGCGGAGGGCCTCACTAAGTAGAGAGAGAGAGAGAGACACAGAGAGAGAGACACACACACACACAGAGAGAGAGAGAGACAGAGAGAGAGAGAGCTGAGGCTGGCTGCGAACCCAGATCCTCCGGTCTCCGCCTCCCAAAGTACTGGGATTACAAGCGTGCGCCACCACGCCCAACCTTAGGTTCTTCTTTATATTTAGCACTTACTCCAGCCTGGGTACTTTCTGCATGCTTTATTTGCATAAATTCATTTCATTCTTACCACAACGCTGTAGGCTAGCTAATTATTACCCTGAATTTAAAAATAGAAAAAAAAATGAGTTAAGGATCTTGCCCAGAAAGAAACCAGCTAGGGCCTAGAATTTAAGTAAACCAGGTGATTCAGACCCTAAATCCCATCTCTTGTTGCAATATGGCTTCATTATTTAAACTCACAGAAAATCTAAATCTATGTTTTAAATGAGTTCAAGACCTACTTTCCAAAACTCTTTACATATTGTTTTCCATTGTTTTGGATTGTTACCACTAAGATTTATTGAGCACTTAGAAAGTGTCAGGAACTCAGCACACATTATATTAGAATTTCTTCCCCCACCAAACTCTAGTTGCTTAAATAATGGTTCTCTAAAGAGGAACCTGAGGCTTAAAGAACTTAACTAACATGTCCTGAGTCACAAAACTATTAAATGGAATGCCCATCAGGCCTTGGCCATATTTCTAAGTCTCAAATCTATGACAAATAGGAATTTGGCAAAGATATCAAACATATACAAAAAGTTAAAATCAAATTTTCTTAGGTACACTGAGAGACTAAAAGAGGAAACAGGTATATAAGTTTGCACATATACTTTTCTCCTTTTACTACGTATGTATATATACGTATATGTCTGTACATATATACATATATATCTAAAGTGTGTGTTAAAAGGATCTAGTTTATTCACTAAAGCATTTTATTTGACTTTATTTGAACAGATTATTTTATGCCATTTCATCATTGATTATTTTATTTAATCAAATAAAGGCCTTTAGGAATCATTTATTTTTCCTCATTATAATATTATGTTTTAAACTAACAGCTCTGGAACTGATTTTGCTGGTAGTACTTTTGAGATGTAGGAGAAGAATTTGAAGACATGATAACAAATGACCATGATCTCATTGTTTTGAAACTATTTTTGAGAATAATTTTATAAGAGTCTAGCTGAAAGCTTAACTGCAGCCTAATTTTGGGAAGGATGAAGAGAGAGTCCTTGAAGAGGAAGGAGGGATTTGGGCAGCTCTCTGGGCTGGGCTACTGAGTCATGGCTGTTGGGAACTGTACTCTCAAGAGGCTAAAAACTGTGGCTTTTGCATTTCTAAAACTCAAATGGCAGTACTTAATTCTCCATCATGTCTGTACGCCTCCCAAATCTGCTCACAGTAAATCCCCTCTGAGATGGCCTCTGTCCTTTGTCTGACAAGTCATGTTTTGCTAGCATTTGGCTTTGTAAAGATTGCATGAAATTCCCTCCGCAGAACTCTCAGGTTAGTTCTTGGCTCATGGTAAACCTCTGTGGAGAATGCGACTGCCAGAAACAGGTTAACGTTTGCCTTGGAAAGGTCTAAGGGTCATGGAAAGCTATGATTAGACCAATGGGTTCACTGAAAGCAGTCTGTTTCTCCAAAGTAAATGTTTCTGAATCTCTTGCCGGCACCTATTCCCAAATATCCCACTTGTCAAACATTGTCTCAAGGATCTTCTGCACATCCTCAGCAGTTTTATTGCTAACTGCTATCTCAAAGACTTTCTGCAATTGTTCTGCGGCCAGCCCAGTTAAATGTTAACCCCTAGCCCTCACTGCACATTTACTAAACTTTACCTCCTGGGCTCTGCACATGTGCAGTAGGATCCATACCTCAACCTCCCCCCTCAAGAATGAATAAAAGCTGTGAACCAGTGTCGAGTGGGGCCTTTGCCAAAGAGTGAGGTTCCCCTGGCCTGCGCCCTCGATCTGCTCTGGGTCTGTGTCATTCTTTTCCTCTTGGGTGCACCGCGGGACGGTAAACAACAAGCCTCAACAACTGTTAGGGGCCATTATCATCATCACGATCATTAGTAGTTTAAGTGCCCTATTTTAATTTTCTTTCTTGGTCTCCAAGAAGTTGGGGAGAGGGATAATACAGAATAGACACAGAGGGAGGAAAAAGAAGCAAAAAAAAAAGTGAGAGGAAGAGGAAGTAAGGAAGGAAGATGGGAAGAAGAGGAAATGAGAGAAGGAAGGCAAGAGGAAGAGGAAGTGAGGTAGAGAAATATTAGTTTTATTTAAAGTAAAAGCTTTCATGATCAAATACATGTTATTTACAAAGTAGATTTTAGTTGGGATTTTTTAAGGTTCATTCTCAAATGTTTTGGGAGATTTCCTAAAAACTGAATTGTTGCTTATTTATACATAGAAGCTTAAGTTCATAGAAAGTAAGGCAAAATCTGGTAGGGATATTTATCCTTAAAAATCATTTTCCTAAGCTAGGCGTGGTGGTGCACGCTTGTAATCCCGGTACTTTGGGAGGCTGAGACCGGAGGATCTGGGTTCGCGGCCAACCTCAGCTACTTAGTGAGGCCCTCCGCAACTTAGTGAGACCAGGTTTCAAAATAAAGGATAAAAAATAGGGCCAGGGGTGTAGCTCGGAGGTAGAATGCCCCTGGGTTCAATCCCTGGTACTGCAAAAAAAAAAATCATTTTCCTAAATCAGGTAAAATAATATTTCATTTAAGCAAAAGACATTTATCCAGACATTTACCCAAATCTCAACTGCATGGCCAAGAATCAAGAAATAAGAAAACATACACATCTGTCAAAATAGATGTTTTAAAAAAAATTCATGCATTATTTATGCATTTTATTCAAATACAATTTTCTCAGATCTTCATTCTTAGCTCACTTATTCATATTTTAAATTCTATTTAATCAACATAGTTTTTTTAATTTCCTAGATCAAAGATTGAACTCAGGGGCTTTATACCTTTGAGCTATACCCCCAGCCCTTTTTAAAGTTTTTTTTTTTTTTTTGGAAACAGGGTTTCACTAGGTTGCTGTGAGTCTCATTTTGTTGGTGAGGCTGCAATCCTCCTGCTCAGCCTCCCAAGTACTGGGATTACAGGTGTGCACCACCATGCCCAAC